>JMSD01000079.1:11683-24911 GCA_000715435.1 Paramecium caudatum | reverse complement strand
TAAAGTTTAACCATAAACTTTATATTTTCTAAGTAAACTCCCTAAACACTCATTACTTGTCTTAAATTTATCACTTATTTTATGTTATTACAAATTAGAATGTCTAACTTAAAAGAAACTGTATGTTCATCATAATAACAAATCACAAAAGGATTGTCAATTAATACTGGTATCATTTTTTCTAATTATCATATTTATATACCTTAAAGACGATCATTTGATGTAAATAAAAATGATTATCGGTATTAACGGTTAATCATGTATATGACTATCACAAACGGAATAGTCACAATTAGAGTATATAGCACACTTATATAGGAAAAACTTGGCTAAAAGTAGTAGGCAATAGTTAATTTAATAGCTACATTTCCAATAATCTAAATTATGGCTGGCGAAAAATCTGACACCAGAATAGTTACTGTATGCATCACCATCTAATCAGACCCAAAAATGAAGGCCTCCTAAGACTCAAAACCAACTTCCAAATAGGCTTAGTAAAGCATAGCCACATGATTTAAGAGGAGCAAATAATTATCAATCCAATGTTTTTTGTATTTCACTAACGTGAATTGAGCAACTAACAAAACTGCTGATGCTGAAGAAAACAATACCACACTGAAGAGTTCCAAATACAAAAGTGGAATTATGATTTTCAATAAGCAAATAGATAGAGTTATGCCATTCAACATTTTGAATGTTGGTAAGGTGTAATCATAGCGTGCAATCTAGTATTGTACTTCCAAATTTTGAGATATAAACTTTAATGAGTATTTATTCATATAATTAATGTAAAGTGAATTAAAAAGACAATCACACACCAAAAGTAAAAAGCCATCTTTTAGAGAACCCTTATTCGTATTATAATGTTTAAATTAGTGCACAATGTACTCAAATAAAAATGTTGATGAGGATTCTGATATTAGGAATTTTATCACAAGTCTAGGCGATGACAGTTTAGATTTTGCTCCATATATAAAATGTGTATCATTAACAGCAAATCAATTTGTCATACAAAATGGTTAACTTGGAGATGAATACTTTGGGTTGGTATCAGGATAAGTGAACATCAATGAAACATTATTTGGAAAAGAATCACTAATCGGTGAACCCTACACCCAAGATGTATTTACCGTAGAAGACTCTAAATTTCTTGTCATAAAGAGATAAGATTTCATAGACGTCACAAACAAGGGCAAATTAAAGGACAACACTTCGAAATTAGATTTTTTAAAAGAAACATAACTATTCGGAAAACTATCCAAATAGACAATTAAAGCAATGCTTTCAGATTTTGAATTAGTTGTATTCAAGAAGGGTCAAATTGTGTATAGAGAAGGAGAAAACTCTGATTTTGTTTATTTAATTAAAGTAATTATATTAACTAATTAGGAAGGAGAATTCGAATTATTAAAGTAATTTGTTGTTCATGAATAGAGTAAATATAAATTGTTACCTGTGACCACTATTGGTAAATTTGAATAATTTGGAGATTTAGATTGTCTACTCAATAATACAAGACAATTCACTGTAAGATGTAAAGAAGCTGCCATCTGCTTAAGAGTATCAAGTTAAGTAAAGTACTGTCATATAAAAGAATTTCTATGCAATTATACAAAAAAATTAACATTAAATCGAAAATTATGTAAACAATTTAATGAGAGTTCAAACTCTAAGCCGTCAAAAGAGATTGAAGACAGCTTCAAATGTTGTTTCTGGGAATAGAGATCTATTACTAGGCGTATCTGATAGCAGAAGATAGGATCGAGATACTTCACTACAATTGAATATCGAAACAAAGAGAACTCACAGTCGTTTCGCAGAGATATATAGCAATTCAAATAGGAAAAAAATAAAAGTTAGATATGCCACCCTACATGATCAATAAGCTGCTGTCAATAGATGTGCCTCCAAAAACCCAGAATCAAGCAACCGTTTCAAACAATTAAATCAAATCAAAGGATAGCTATTCGATGAAGTTATAATTCCTGACAGAATAAAACGTAAATACCAGCATCAATTAATGGATTTATCACAGCAAACAATCAGGAGGCAACAACTGATCATCAGAACACAAAACAACTACTCATAGATTATAGCATAAAAATAATCATGATCGCTTTTAAAGCATGTATAACTCTTCTATTTTATGTAAATATTAATTATGTCTATATTGAATGTCTGCTATTTATTTATTATATTTTTTAAGGCTCTTACTCTATTCTTTCTCGCCAGGTCCTAACACACTAGTTGATTATAATTGAGATCTAGACAATGTAAAAAGATTGCTTGATTTTTCTGAATTCTTTTAATTTATTTAGGGCAATTTGAAGTAGTAAGAATCCTTAGGAGGAGATTGCGGATTAGTTTACTTTTTTTTACCGCTATTTGTCTTTAGCTTCTTCCCTAAATACTAATTTAAAACCCTCAAATACCAGTAGTTCTTATGATTTAGATATTGGGGGCAATTTGAAAGGGTCTCTTGTTGGAGTAAGTTCAAGACTTCCAAGTGATCTGTCAGTCATGCACATAAAGATTTAATTATTAATGTTAATAACGATGGGAATAGTATCAAATTTATTATATTTATAATTCAAGCGCATGAACCAGTTGTGGCTGTTGCATAAGTCCATGTTTTCAGAGCCAATCTACACTACACTTTGTTTTTATCAGCTGCAACTCCTCTTCCAGTTGAAATGTAATAATTAATTCCTAAATTGGTAGGTACAGCACTAGTGATAGAACTTGATTCACAGCTTCTCGTTCCTAAATCGCAATCAAATGTCACTCCTGTCACCTATACTATAGATGCTGCTGAATCCAATGCATCATTTGCAAAAGTGTACAGACCTAGATTTGCCTCCACAACTGTAAGTGAGGGATCTGTCCAATACCAATATATTTTTAATGGTGTAAAATTGGTATCATAATTATTTTCACTTCCAGTTGCATAAGTTGGTGATGTACTTGCAATAGGCCTTAAACAAATAACATCAGAATAAGCATTTCTAATACCAAACTATTCCGGAGGATATGAATAAACCATCAAAAATCCATTAGTAGTATATGAATATCCACTCCAATCAATTTTAGTACTATGAAGTTCACCTTATATAGTAAGTGATAATCTTGAATAAGGGATTATTGCAAAGTTTATAAAATAATAATTAGTTTGATAATAGTTTGGTTAAAATCTTGTCATTCTTGTCAATGCAATAAGTGCTACAGACCATATCTTTGGTAAAATTGTAGCTCTTAATGCTGTTTAAGGGGTAGTTTAATAGAATATATATTCCTAAATATTTATATAATTTTACCCTCAATAATTATAGTGATTAATATACTGTCCTTTCTAAATAAAATGGATGTGAATTTGATAAAGTTGTAAGCGGACTCCATAATCTCATGTATGCATTCAATATATCAGTAAGCTGAGTAGAAAAACTGGCTGTACTTACTAACCAAGGATTAACAGTATATAGTTTAAACATAGTAGCCGAGTCCGTAGTTGTGAGTGAAGTCACTGCTGTTCCACCTGTCTCTTATGTAGCTGATCCATCAGTTGTTTTAGTGAATCTAACAAAAGCATAATTCATTTTTCCTTCTGATTTGTCACAACATACATTATCAAATTATAGACTAAATGTTTCCAATGAATCACAAAAGGAGGATGCACCTCCTATTGGATAAGATGCACTAGATCTACATGCTGCTACTTCATCTATCAAATAACAAGGAAGTGTATAACATGTGCTATTGAATATAGTTTTCTATACCTTCCTTCCCAATAACAATATCCAAGACCAGAAATAGCACTAGCTATACAAGCAGCTGATCCTGATGCTGTCAATGAAGCACAAGTTGCTTAACCAACATATGTTTATGCATATGATGCAATCAAATATAAAAAAATAAACATTAATATTATTTATTTAATTCATACTGAAATGTAAAATGTGTAAGAACTAGAAAACGATGTGATTTTAAACACTAATTTCTTGGCTACAGTATCAGAGGAGGCATCTTGAGCTAATGTGCCAGACACAACATGAGGTGATGCAGCTTTACTTGTAATGAATTTTAAGGAATTGCCTCCTGCAGTTGCAGTTGTTCCGCTGTTAATGTAAGTTATTGTAAATGGATTCATTGTGTAAGCAGTAGTTGTTGCTGCATCAGTTATTATTCTAACATAATAAACATCACTCAATGCATTTGTCACCCCAAATTAAGTTGCTGGATACGATATAACTTACACATATCCATTGGATGTATATTAAGTCCATGAAAATGTTGTCGTAAAACTCTATCCATTCACAGTTAAATATAATCTGGAAAATGTTGTTTATGCAAAGTTTAAAATATAATAATTTGTCTAATAATACTTACTGAATGTCTTCAATCTATCTAAAAGGATATCACTCAATTACCAAAAATATACTAGAGTAGCTGATTTTATTGTATCAGTTGCTGTTTTATCATCCTAATAATTATTATAGTTATTACTCTAATATTTTAAATAGTTTAAAATAATGCTTTCTCAATATAGTATGGATGTGTAGTAGTTTTTAGTAATTCAACAGAATATGATACATATAGATCTAATATAGCATTTAATTATGTATTTGTAGCTGTCTGTAAATTCACTGAGAATACTTAATACAAGTAATCGGGTTTTGATCCTGCTACAATAGCTTTCAATTGAGCTACAGTAAGACCAGTTAATGAATAATCAGGATATCCAGAAGTAACAATGGGAAATCTAACATCATTATAATCAATAGTTGTGGCTGGTGATTTTGCACAAACATTGCTATATTGCACATTTAATGCACTTATTGCTTTACAATTAGCAAAATAAACACCACCTGTTCTACAAGCACCTATTTCATCGATTCTATAACAATCTGCTGGGACTGAGTATGCTACACATGCTGTGCCACTCCAATTACAATAACCAGCACCAGTACTAGTACATGCTGTTTGAGTTTAGAGTGAAGCATCTGTGCATGCTACAGTACCTGGATCGGCACCAAACACTATTCCAATAAGGACCAATATGATGGGTAATTGCATCATCAATATTATTTTTATTTTAATAATTCTCACACACAGGCCAATCTTTAATAGGGCTAATTGCCTGTCATTGGGCAGGCTGTCAGAGTCGAATGGTGAAATAAAATGAAATTATCCAAGGCAGCTGCAGGTAAAGTTAGGGGGGAGCAATTTGTAGTAGTCGAAGTCACATACACACAGCCTACCAACGCTGTACCAGCTCCAGGTGAATATGATCCAGGGAATAATTTATCAAATGTCTAGTAGTAAATTGCTGTTTATGTGGCACTATTTGTCCAAGTATATTTAATTGTTAATGGCACATCAGTTGTAGTTAGAACAGTTCCATCTTTTTTTACTAATTTTATGTAAATTAAATCTGAAACCTACCCTCCACTGATAATTCCAAATTATTCTGGAGCAAATGCTGCCACATATATGTATCCATTTGATGAATATGAAGACCATGCTATATCCACTTAATATGTTGTTCCAGTTACAGGATTGGAACCAGTCATTGTAATTAATTCCCTATTTAAATCAGAAAATCCAAAATTAATGAACTTATAATTTACTGTATAATATGATTAATATGTCCAGTATCTCTGAAATAGAACATCAACCATTTTCCATGCCTATATAAATTATGTATTTCTTGTTGTTCTTATATAATCTACATCATCCTATGATTTAATATTATATTACTCTAATATTCTAAAATACCTCTCTCACTGCCTTTTCTAAGAACTTTGGTTGTATTGTATTAGTAACCAATTGATTTTATCCATGAAGAAATGCATTTATAATGTCAGTCAATTGAGTAGATGATGCATATAGTATATCAAGAGTGAACAATTGATATGTATACTTCTATGGTGTAGTAGTAGTCATCAATAAACTAATAGGCGTCTCTGATAAAGTGATATCAGGAGATCTAGTTATGTTGGCCTACCTTTAAAATCTAAGTAATCCATTTGGAGTGACAGTTTCTCCTGTCTTTCCACACATATTATCATATTGAAAATCCATTGATATTCTAACACAACCTGTGATCCAGCCAGCTTAGATGCAAGCAGCAACTTCACTTGCTCTATAGCAATCTGTCATTGTTCGACATGCAGTACCAGATACTTCACAATATCCTGTCATTCTGCATTTTGTCGTGTTCGTATATTATGCATCAGTGCATGCAGTTAGTGACAATATAGCCTCTGCATATTGAATCAAAAAAACTATAATGAATGGCATCATCAAATATTTATATTTATATTTCAAACAGCACATGAGCCAGCAGAACTACCAGACCCTGTCCAAGTGCACCAACCCAATCTGCATCTTGAATAGTATCTATTGGATCCACATGCTTCATTAGAAATAGTTGTTATTACGTATGCTTTTGACCCAACTTGACTACTTACTGTAAATGTGCACACTTTCGTGGATGTATTGCAAGTACCCGTAGATACAGCACTACCGATTGTCAGTTCTGTTTTATCAATTTGATACAATTTGGTCGTCCCTTAGATTGGTTAATTACCAGAATAAGTCCATGACCAAGTAATTGTATATGATAATGTAGTATCGATTCCATCTAATGTAGTTGGTCTTATAATGATTACATCTGAGTTCATATTTACAAAACCAAATTACTCAGCCGGTAATAACAATAACTCCATGTATCCATTAGCTGCATATGTCCATGTAATTTATGTTGTTTAATATTATGTAGAAATTGATATCGATTATCTATTCAAGTTAGTAAATCCAAAATTTGCTAAATATTTATTTGATATATAGTATTATTGACCATAAGCACGCATCTTCAAAAAATAAGCATCTGTCATTCTCCACAATACTTTAGTGTATTTCTGTTTTGTAGAGTCCTTTAAGTTCAAGGTTACATCATCCTAATTAAATTACAATGTACTCTAATTGCTTGCAATGTTTCATATATTGCCTTCTCTATATACATAGGATGTATGGTATTATCACATAAATCATATTACATTTACACATATGCTGTCATTATATTAAGTAATTCTGTAGTTGATGCTGATAATATATTCAAAGTCAGAACTTCATATTTATATACTGCTGTATATTTTGCAGTCATGATCTGAGTTGCCAAATATCCACTCATCGTAATTGAAGGACTACTTTGTGTAATATCAACTGGAAATCTCACATATGACCACATTAATGTAGTTTAACCGACTTCCATACACTGATTCTGAAAATTAGGATTGACACTCGGTAATTCAATACATTTTCCAATACCACTACCAGCTGTAGTCAAATATCCATTAGTAGAAGTTCGACAGGCTCTTATATCTGTCACTTTATGACATTCCCCTGTGATACAACTAGATCCAGTATAGAAACAAAATCCTTTGGCAGGGCAAGTAACTGATGTTAGACTATTGCATGAAGTATCCCATGATGCAGCACTTACAAATGCAAATGATGTGATGAATATTATAAACATATTTATAAACAATTGGGTGATACATAAATTGTACTTATAATTATTATGATTTATTCATTTGCAAGAACTTCCATGCATGCTGTCCTAAATACAGTCAAAGATATCATTGACTTCACTAGTACAACTCTTTATGATACCTTTATATCATATCCAATCACTGGACTCACCTATGAAAAATTAAGTGAACGACTTACAGGATCTCAGAAAAGAATACTTGACGTAGGTGTAGGCACTGGTGTTCCTTTAAGTAAAGCCCTCCATCAATTCCCACATGAATGTGAAATTGTAGCCATCGATATTGATCACTCATACCTTTAAAAAGCTGCCCAACTATTTAAAGACACACCACAAGTTAGTCTAATTGAACTTGATTTCTATAGAATGAATCCCCAAACACATGGAAAGTTTGATGCAATAGTTTTCTCATCCTCCTTTCCATTACTACAATTCCAATAAGAAGCCCTTCAAATTGCCAAATCACTCCTCAATGAACATGGTCACATCTACTTTATGGTAGCATTAAGTGATTCTAAATTCAGTGAAACACTCAAATATGTCACTAGCATCGATTTACACCTCCAACCTGAATAAGCTTTTGAATAAATACTCACTACATCTTAATTGAAGATTATACATAAATAGAGAGTACAAAAAGTAGCTAATCTACCTACACTATTATTGAAAGTGTACATTTATGAAACTACAATATGAAATTATGTTATATATATTTTATTGATATTTCAAGCCAAGAGTCCCTTACCCTCTGAGTGGAACCAACTAGGGAATGAGGGTTTTACTTTCTTTACTTTTGTGGCTGATTTCTTCTCTACTTATTATGTAAGTTCCTATTTCAATTATGCTACTAAGGATGAGTCAAATCTACTCAAATCTCTATTATTATGTAATGCCTCCAATGCATAAAATCTCTAAAAATTGAATTATTCACTAAATTATATATATTATTACCCCTCTCTAACAATAGCTCCTGGATAAAGAGATATAAATCTATTAACATTTACTTCAAATTATCTTCTGCCTTCCTCAGTTGCTAAATTATACAAACTATAATACTTAATTAAGCTTTAAATGGTGTTGGTTGATTTGCTAATTCTTCTGGTGTATATTCCAATCCCTTATAGATAACTTCATTATAGAAATATCTATCCCATGAATCAACACGCAACAAACCAAAGAAAAGGAACCATTCCAATGGTAACACTTTCTATAAGATTGTTCCTCTTGCTGTTGGTGTCATGTCACTCATGTAATTTTGATAAACATAATTATCCCATTCATTGATATTTTAAGCAGTATCTGCCAATGTCCTTTCGCGTGCTTCTGCCTACAACCATTCTGGAGCTGTGCTTCCCCTCACTGCTCTCTCAACTTTTGAATATCGTGCTCTTCTCTTATTGAACAATATCCATGTATATGGATGGAATCCTTCTCTCTATATGTGCTCAAATAATGGGTCTCTTCTCAATTCTCTATCCTAAAACAATACCAAGTCCTCTAATGCCAATCCTCTTTCCACAGCAATATTACGCATCCAACGATAAAAGAATCTAATATTCCAATAATATACCTTGCAAACAAAGGCTCGACTAACTTATACAATGCTCCTGTCCATGATTGAGTGAACAACTTAGTTGCTGATAGTGTCATAGATGGTGTGCGTGGCTCAGTATACCATTTCTTTGGTGATCCAATGATCCTCTCCCTCTTGAGTGCTCTAATATTTAGTAGCTACTCATAGATATGCTTCTCCAGTCGAACCATTAATTAAATCTTATTAAATATTTTGAACTAATAAAATAGCATAAATCACAAGGTTTTGTAAACTATCTATAGACTCTTATATTACTGTTGTAGTTAAGCAACTTATCAATCAAATCTACATGTGTTAGGATCATTCTTCTGCAACAATACCTCTCCAAACCCAATTTGTCCAATGACTCACCAGTCGGAGTTCCATCTTGCAATAGCTACAAGTAATCATTCCACAAATGACCCACGACCTTTATTTAACTCCATTACCTTACCTTACCACATGTAAAACACCTTATCGGAATTATCATTCAATTAATTAATTAATTTAATTCATTAAAACCCTGGTTAAGTTTACGCTTCACTAATCTCTCAATTGTAAGTACAATTAATCTTGTCTAAAGAAGCTTCTTTCTCTTGTTCTTACATTTCTACAACTTACCTAATGTATACCTCAGAATTAGAGTCTTTGAAAGGTCTTCGAGGCCATATTCTATAGATCTTAACTTCCTTTATTTACGAAGGGAATGCAATTACAATAATTTGAAGAATAGTTATTAGAATTTTACTTAATATTTGATTAGAATTTAGTATAATCCTTAATATTTAGGTAGCAGGATATCCTTAAAATGTTTCGAGAGTCTTGAGAAATAGATTTTTGTTAAAGTTTTTTGTAATTTTATGTCCCTAGCAATTCTTTTTAACTACTTAAAATTTAATCTCATATTGCTGCTACAAACTTTAATAATCTTCTTTGTTGCTGCCTATTTATCAATTTATTTTTTGAGTATTTCCCATAATTAAGCAATTTAATTGTGTAACATTTACTTAAATTTTAAGGCAAAGTAATCATAAACTTTGTTTATTTTTGTTTATTATGCCCAATATTTCATATATACTTGTACCAATACACTCTCTTAACGTTGCTTATTCAAAATAATCTTACGCAGTAATTCTCTTTGAGTGTATAATAATTTACCATTCACTTATTTCAAACTTTACTGCAGAGCAAAGAACCTAATCTCTTATACTGCAGTAAAAAGAGATTTACGTTTCAAATTCAAAAGAACCATTCCCAAAATCGGTGCATTGTATGATCTTTGAATATTCAAATTTGCAAATGAAACCTTAAACCCTTCACCCACATCTGAACTATCTCCAATAGAAATAGTCTCACGAAATATATTCACTCGAAGTAGATCTCGTAATGTTCTTTGCAGTGGTTTTTATAGAGCACGAACTAATTGAGTAATGCGAGATTCACGGTTCTTAGATAGCAACTTCGATAATTTTGCCGAGATATCCCTAATCCGAAGATGGGCTTTATCGAAATCTAATTATATGGTCTGCAATTTCATATTTAAATAATTATGTTTCAGTGCAAGTAGGATAATATATCTTGAATGCATTTGGTGTCACCATTCGTGATTAGAGTTTGATGCCCAACTTAGAACTATCCATTCCACTATTTTCTTCCCCTTATAGACTTGATACGCTTCCATGAATCTGTTCCATAAGAACTCTCACATAAATCAAATGAAGTTCCCAAATAATTGCATTCAGTGTATCCTATTGGACAAAGCATTCCATCATCTTGAATCATAGCCAAGGAAAGGTCAATTTAACCTAATTACATATTCTAATACTTATCCCAACTCCAGGTTTCTCAGATTCATATTTAAATTCTCCCAATTATATCATTAGAGCCCCATAAAAATTAGATATCTTCGTCACACCATATATTAGGTTCTTAGGAGTTCCCTCCAAATCCACAAACTCATCACTCTTCTAATTTATATTTATAAGTTATTTCCCCTTCACCAAATGCTATGGACCTGCTATATAACAAATTAGTATGTCCTTTAGTGTGTGCTTCGATTGATTGTTAAGCACAACCTCAAATGATTGAGTTTATATTTTCGATGCACTAAGCTAAAACTTTAAATCTCCCTCTTATGACTCCTTCACAAATCCTGCCAAGAATATTTACACTACAGGAGGTGTCCAAAACTCTCTAATATATAACTATAAACAAACCTTCCAAAGTTAATGTGATCTGCATTCTAACATGCCACCTTAATACGATCATCCTGAACTGCTATCCACTAATATTCTAGATGATCAATTTTTGATTTAAAATTGATAACTTATAATTGGAATCCTAACGTTAAGAATTTTTTACCTTAATTATTAACTTATAATATCTATGGCTGTATGCCAAGCAAACGAGGAACCTCGTTATTCACATGCAAGCCAATCAAGGATATCCCTATTTGAGGAACCCCTTCAAATTTGTTCTCAAACTATACGAAGGCAAGGCGCTTGTCATGCGGGAACAAAAGATCAAATGTCACCTAACCCATTTAAAGAGCTTCCACACATGCAATAATCAATATAAACATTAATTATGAAAATTTATAGCAAATTCTGCACCCTCTGGAAATCCACAGTCAGCTTCAATGAAAGACACTTCGTAGACAAGATGAGAGTTTCCGTAAAAGCAGGCGATGGTGGTAAAGGCTGTGTGTGCTATTATAGGTTACTGTTTTTGTAAATTAGGGATCGGATTGTGGTGACTGGCGCTCCCGATGGCGGCGATGGCGGAAGAGGAGGAGACATCTACTTCAAAGCACAAGCACAAATGTATGATTTAAGTGTCATCCGCAAACCTCACATCTTCGGCCAAAATGGAAAACAAGGCATGAAACTAAAATGCAATGGCAGGAATGGATCCGATATTAGAGTTTCCGTACCTTTAGGAACATTAGTCTATGATATCACAGATGATCAACAACGACTTATAGCTGATTTAGATGAACATAACAAAGAATGCTTGGCAGCCAAAGGCGGGTTAGGTGGAAAGGGAAATGCAAAAAACATCGGGATCAGGGAAGTTTAATTAGGACAGCCAGGATAAGAAAAAAGCATACTCCTAGAAGTCAAAACCCTCGCAGATATTGGATTAGTGGGATTCCCCAATGCCGGAAAATCCACTTTTCTTGCTGCTGCCTCCAGAGCACTCCCCAAAATAGCTGATTATCCATTCACCACCCTCAACCCAATGGTTGGTAAAATTCGATTCGTAGACAAAATGGAAATGACCATAGCAGACATCCCAGGATTGATTGAAGATGCCCATATCGATAAAGGATTAGGGCACGATTTCTTAAGGCACATTGAAAGATGCAGAGTACATAATATTTTAATCTAGCTATTACTTTATATCCTTGATGGACAAGCAGGAAATATTGAAAAGTAATTGTCTGTCCTCAAAAATGAAATCAAAGAATACAATGCAGACGTCCTCAAAAAACCTTACATTGTATGTGTTAACAAAGCTGACCTAATCAAAGATGAATATGATTATGTAATGATCAGTGCAAAACATGGAATAAATGTTGGTCAATTGCTTCTGAAATGCAAGGAAGAGATAGAAAAGGTGAGAAAATAAGACTTACTTAAATCAAAAAAAGAAATTTAAAATGAAAAAACTGAAACACTTAAAAGATAACAAATTGAAAAAGAATTATTGGCTTCAATTCAAAAATGAGATTATTTTTTTTATTATTTTTTGAAAAAATAACAAAGATGTATTTTTGCAAGAAGATCCTAATATTTAATAATAAATCAATTAAAGATAAACTAAAGTTAAACAACCAGCATATATAATAAATTACATGATTTAGATATCAATTTATCTGTTTAAATTATTCTAATAACATTTTTCATTGTTAATAATCAATTTTTTGAAAATATCCATTATAGTAAATTTTATTGATATCTTCTCATAAATATGTAATGAATTTAATTCTCCTGGACAATAGATAAACTTTGATGAGGGTTGAAGTATCAATCTTTTAACTCACTTAACATGTCTAATTTTTCATGCATTCGGTAGATAATATTCTAAAAGCAGTGAACAAAATG
>JMSD01000079.1:0-11225 GCA_000715435.1 Paramecium caudatum | reverse complement strand
TTATGTTTTGATAAAAGCATAAATTTTTTCTAAATAAATTTAATTAAAATATTATTGGAACAATTCAGAAGTCATTAAACCTAAGCCCAAAACAGTGAGATTCTTTAAGACAATTTTCCTTGTGAAAAATGGGAAACATTACTCTGACATTTTTTATATTATTTTTTTTATAAATTACATCAATTTCTTCAGGCTTATTAGTTAACCAAGATACTTGGGAAACTTTAGATATTAACCTTTTTTATTTATTGATATGACATCATATTGACCTTAAAAAGAGCACATTCTAAAACAGTAAAATCTACTTCAATTCTTATATTTGACAAATGAATGTCATAAATTAAAGCAATGATCCTAAAAAGAACTTATTAATGATTATTAGCTTTACATTTTCATAAGAAGATATCAATATACTCAACAAAAATGCATAAGAAAAATGAATGTCTGAGGAAGATTTTCAAATTATACTCCAATTTTTTTTATATGATAATTGTTTTAAATTAATTAAATAAGTTCTTTGAAGGTTTGAGCAAAATTGCTTTAAGATGAACTAAAAGTAAATAATCAAGTATCTTGTCTCGTTAATTACTTAAAGAGACTTATTCTGCAAATAGATTATTTAACTTTGAAATAAGACATGGATTTTAACTCAAATCCTCCTGCTTAATATTTACAAACTTAAGAGATAGATATTTTTTATGTATTATATAATTTTTCCCTATAAATTGATAAATCAATGTCAAACGAATAGTCCCATAAGCACTAATGGAATGGAAACTCCAAGAATGTATCCATTAGTCGTGGTTGTGTCATTTGTATTATTCGTTGTATTTGGATTTGTGGAATTATTCGTGGTTGTGCTGCCTCCCAAACATGAAACACATTTAGAGGTCGACTCACTCCAAGTGTATGTATATGCACTCTTAGAATAGCATGTTGTACTAGTTAAAACTGATGGATCAGATGCTGTGCAAACATTACTAGATAATGCACAAACAGTATAAGATTTGCCATCAAAACTTGGTACAGGATTGCAGGTAGTTCCTGAAGCAGCTTAGGCACAAGTTTTAGCAGTGCATGATGTGGTTGTAGTGGATCCTGAAGTTGTGGAGTTCCATTGACAAGCTGATGATTTCTTCACACAAGTAGTTTGATCGTTATTGGCTTTGTCGCAAGATGTGAATGCAACACATGTACCATTTAATGGATCAGCTGTAGTTGCAGCTGGTGTAAAGGCACATAATCCATCAGTTCCACCTCCATTACATGATAATTTATTTTTATAATTTGCACATGCATCTTATTTAACACATACCTTTCCATTAGAAACACATGCTTTACCAGATATTTATCCAATACATAAATCATTTGTTGTTCCAGCAATATCTGAACATTCCTTTACTCTACATGATTTAGTTCCAGTTGTAGATCCTACTGGGAATGAGTATATACATGGAATTCCATCTGATCCAATAGTACAAGCTGCTTCTGTGGCATATGATGTACAAGTTGCTCTAGCAACACAAGTAGTACCATCAGTTGTACAAATTCCAGTTGTAACAATAAATGAAGCACAATCAGAATCTGATGTTGCTATTTTATCACCACATTATCTAAGTCTACAACTATTTGATTGTGCAACCCAAGTACATGCACCATCAGTTCCATTGTTTCCACATGAAGTTTAAGTAAGATAAGAATCACATTTACCAATATCAACACATTTAGTACCATCTGTTATACATTTAGATCCATAATATCCACAATCAGCATTAGAAGTACCAGCAGCATCAGAACAAGCACCAAATACTTAACATTTAGATGATGGTAACCATCCACAAATAGTATTATTAATACCAACAGTACATGATTATTAAGTAGTGTATTTATCACAAGATGTTTAAGCAACACAAGTAGATGAACTAGTTGGTACACATAATGTATTAAATAATTAACATCCACTCAATGTTGTTGCTGTTGCATTTCTACAATCAGCATAATTATAACAAACTCCATTAACATATAAACATGGATTTCCTACACTATCTTATTTACAATATTTTTGATTTCCTGTGAATACTGAACAATTATAAATTGGTCCAATACAACCAGATCCAGATGTCTTACATCCAGCTAAGAATGTATTACATTCATCATCTGTTGTAAGAGTTGAATCAGAACATTATCTAGCTCTACAAACAGCAGTTGTAGCTGTTGCAACCCATGTACATCTTTTAGATGTTTCAGTAGTTGTTGCAGAAGTACAAATAGTTGGTGTTTTATATGAACTACATAATCCCATAGTGACACATCCAGCACCACTTGTAGTACAAGAAGAATCAACATTACATTTTTCATGAGTAGTATAACTGGCATCATAATCAGCACAAGTAAATGATCTACATGCACTTCCACTCCAAGCACAACTTGTCTTATTTGCTAAAAGAGTATTAACACAAATAGTTTATCCTTAAGCAGTTAAAGAATTACAATTAGTTGGTGCAGCTCTACATTAATTAGCCCATAAACATCCACTTTTAGCACCGCAAGCAGTTGAAGTTTGTATATCACCACAGGCAATACTTGCTTTCATACATCCTCTTCCTGTAGTCACACAAGTTGGATGATATTTCTTACAATCAGCATCTGTTATTAAATTATTTGGTGCTTCTGAACAAACTCTAGGGGTACAAGCAGCTGGGGTTGTAGTATAAGTTGTAGTCTTACATGGACCATCATATGCAGTGAATTTAGGACATGTTGTTTCTGTTCCCTTAAAATCTGAACAATTCTTTGGATAAGAAACACAATTAGTTCCATTAGTTACACAAATTGGAGGACTTGTTGTGGTAGCTGCAGGAATAAAAGCAGCACAATCAGAATCAGATGTACCAAGAAGGTCAGTACATACTCTATCTTTACAAGCAGTAGTGGCTGTTGCAGTTGATGTATTATAACATAAAACTGTCTTATTTGATCCTTTGAAATTCTTACAAGTATCTTGAGTTCCTTTATATGCTGAACAAGCAGCAGATTTGGAAATGCATCCAGCTCCAGTTGTTAAACATCCTGAAAGGAATGATTCACATTCATCATTTGAAGTTGCAGTGGTATTATCTGTGCAAACTCTATCTCTGCATGCACCAATAACTGTTTCAGAAGTTCCCCAACATTTAATACTATTTCCAGTAAATGCTTTACAAATTGATGTAGTTCCATAATATTTACTACATGGTTCTGTGTTTGAAATGCATCCAGACCCATCAGTAACACAACCTGCTAAATAGGCATCACATTCAGAATCTGTTGTTGCTGTAACATTTTAAGTACAAGTTCTACTGGCACATGATGCATTAGAAGTGGCTGGAGTTGCATCAGTACATGTACTAATACCATCAGTATCTAATGCCCATTAACAAAGTGTAGGAATACCTGATTATGATGCACAACTATCACCTACAGCAATACAAGATGTTCCATTAGATTTACATGTAGATAAATATGCTGAACATTATAAATGTGTAGTATAACTTACATCACCACATGCTCTTGCAGAACAATTAGCTGAATCATCAGCTACTGCTTTACAAAAAGGTCCAGTTAATGAAGAATCTCTCATAGAATTACAATAAGTGATTGCCCCTGAACCTCCTGTTATGTAATCAGCACAGGCTCCTAAAGTGTGACATTTTGAAGAATAATATAGACAACCACTTAAGTATTTATCACAATCTGTCTAAGATCCTGGGTTTAGAATATTTTCACAACTTGTATATGCAGCACAATCAGTTGCACTACTTCCTGAAATAATACATTATTTATTGGTATTATTTTTTAAAGAAGTACAATCTGCTGAATCACCACCAGTATATGTACTACATCCTGCAATAACTTAGCATGTATTTCCTTTCCAATATGTACAACCATCACTATCAGTTGTTGGAATAGCTGCGCAAACAGCTTACTTTGTTGGTTTATCTGCTAGATGAGCAACATTATAGGTTGAACATGCATCTTTAAGTGCACAATAATTGCTTCCTTTAACAAATGTACATGCAGCAGGATCACCATTAGCCAATACATTACAATATGCTAATTTAGCTTCATCATTTGCTCCGATGGCTAAATAAGTATCACAGGCACCTGGTAAATGACAATAACCAGCTCTATAGACTGAATCAGCATGATAGTAATCGCAATCTGATTATGATTACAAAGATGTGGCATCTTCCCACAACAAACGTGATCTGCAGGCAGTTTGTCCTAAATCATATGTACAATAAGCTCCTAGTTTATCCATTCTTAATCTGCAGAATGCTGTGTTGTCAACTGTTGGATCCAAACTATCCCAATTAGAACAAGCATCTTTACCTATTTCACATTTGGCAGCATCAGATACCCATGTACAAAATACTTTATCTGCATCTTAGTATGCTTAGCATGAAGTAGCTTTAGCATCAGGAGTAGATCCAGTAAAAGTATGAGTTGTACAAGCAGCTTCATTTGGTGTGCATGCACCTGCATTGTTATAACAAAGATTTGGTTTAGATCTGATATCACAATCATAATCACTAGTCACAGTAACAGTTCCAAGAATTGCACAAATGGCATCTGAGTCTTCACAAGCTGTACCTCCAGCATTAACTTTGCAAACTAATCCTGTAACTTTATCTCTTCTTGCTTTACAATAATCTGCTGAAACTCCTGCACCATAATCAGCACATCCTTTAGGAGCATCACAAGTGGATTATCCATCAGTGAAGGAACAAAGTAAAGTGGTTCCTGTTTAGTATACATTTTAACAGAAAAGTCTCTTTTAATCGTTACTTGAATAAGCAGCAGGTATTATGTACTCATTACATACAGCCAGTGCATAGCAGGCACCTGAAAAATATTTACATCCAGGAACAATGAAATCACAGTCTTATTATTTTGTAGGTGATACTACATCAGCACATGTTTTTGCGACACAGGTTGTTGTACTGGAACCCAATTTACACCAAGTGATTTTTTATGATGAATCTTATTTTAATGCTGAGCAATAAGCACTTTAATTAGCACTTGCTATTCCCGTCAATGAATAACCTGTGCATGCAGTTTAAGTGGAATAACATTTTCCATTTGAAAATTAGCAGTTAGTTTTGTCTAGATAGGCATTACAATATGCAGCACTAGTAGGTGCTAAAATAGCTTCACATGAATTAATTGGTGAACAAGTAGCTGCACTAGCAACATATGTACATTTCTTAGGTGTTGCTGAATTATCAGACATATTATTACACCATGTTAATTTATCTGTTACAGTTCCTGGAATTGTATATGCACATGGTCCTGGTGTATAACAATTACCATTTGTTGATAATCTACAAGCATTTTTACCAGCATAATTATCACAAGATTCAGTAAATGTACTCAACCATAATGAACAAATTCTACTTTAACATGTTCCAGTTACTGTTGGATTATATGCACATAATGTAGTATTATCATTTATGGTAACTTAATTACAATATGTTTATTTTGCACTATCATCTGATCCAGTTAAAGTGTATAATGTACAACCAGTTTTCTCTGCAACACAAGCATTAGTTCCAAATCCAAGTCTACAACCTTAATGATAAGTAAGACAATCTGCATTATTTTATGCATCAGTTTTATTTGTGCAAGTTTTAATTGTACAATTTTCTAATCTAGTACATTTAATTGGAGTTGCTGTACTTAATGCAGGTTTATATGTATATCCATTACATAAAGCTGCTGTTCCTTAATATCCAGTACAAGCTGTTGTTGGATCAGTACATCCTATTCCTTTTGTCACACAACCTGATAAAAAGGTATTGCAATCACTATCTGTTGTAGATGTTGTATCTTAAGAACATGCTTTAGCAATACAATTTGATCCACTAGTCCACCAACATTGTGTATTACCAGAGTTTCCTTTAAAAGTAGAACAAGTTGCTGTTGAACTTCCTGTAAATGAAGAACAACTAGATGAAGCTGTAACACATCCACCATTACCATTGTATATACATCCTTTTAAAAATGTTTCACAATCAGAATCTTATGACATACCAGTTGCATGTGAACATAATTTTTCTGTGCATGCACCTGAAGTTGCGGAAGTATTCCAACATCTTGCACCTTAAACAGTTGAAAGATAATATCCATAAAATTTATCACATTCATCTGGAGTACCAGTATATAAATTACATGGTGCAGTATTACTAATACATCCAGAACCATCAGTTAAACATCCACTTAAGTAATTTTAACAATCATTATCTGTTGTATATGTTAAACCAGTATCAGCACAAGTTCTACTAATACAAACATCAGTAGCTGCTGCTGCATCAGTATTTGTACAATAAGCTTTGAATCCTAAACATGTTGCTTTAATTCCTTTAAAGTTACTACAAGGACTTGGTAAAACACATCCAGTTGTTCCATTATAAACACATCCTGTTAAAGCAGCTTCACAGGCAGTATCATTAGAGTATGAGGCACCAGTGAAATCTGTGCATACTGCTCTTCTACATGAACCATCCCATATACATGGATATTATGTTGTTGTTCCACCACTTGTCACTGATATTTTATATCCTGCACATATAGCTGGAGTTAAGAATGAACTACATGATGTATTTCCAACACATATTGCATTCCAATTACAAACATTTGATGATTCTAATGTGCTTGTACATGATTTCTCTTTAACTGTAAGTGCACATGAAGTTGCAGCTATACATCCAGCTCCTGTTGTAACACAACCAGTTTAATAAGCAGCACAAGCATCAGTAGTAGTTGTACTAGTTGGTGCATCTGTACATACTCTTGCAGCACATTTACCTGATGTACCTACTTTACATCTACCATCTGATCCTATTTTTGTATTACATTCTGCTCCATCAGTTGAAGTATATGAATATGTATTACATTTTTATAAAGTCTTAACACATCCTGATCCTGTAGAATAGCAATAACTTTAAATATTGCTTTAACATAATGCATCACTAGTATATGTTGTTTTACTATCCACTTCACAATCTCTTAATGCACATGCTGCAGTTGTTGTTGATGTTCCTTTACATTTTCCATCTGATCCAATATAAGCTAAACAAGATGTTGTTGTTCCTTAATATTATGAACATTATGATCTAGAATCAACACATTTGACTCCATTAGTTACACATCCTGATTTGTATGTATTACATGCTTCATCAGTTGTTCCTGTTCCATTCTCACACTTTCTTGCTCTACAAGATGTTGCTCCTGCATCTCCTTCACATACTCCATCTGTTCCAATATATCCAGCACAATCTGTTGAGGCATTAGTTACTGTATATGATGAACATTTATCAAGTGAGGCAACACATCCTTTTCCAGTTGATTTCAAGCAAAATGATTAAAAGGCTTTACAATCATCATCTGTTGGTGTTCCTGCTGGGAAATCTGAGCATAATTTTAATGCACAAGTTGTTCCAGAAACGAATTTGCATTTTCCATCTCCTCCTCTCATATTTGGACAACTTGTTTCATTTCCTGGTAAAAGTGCACAATTTGGTAATGGTGAAGCGACACATCCAGCTCCTGTTGTTACACATCCAGCTGAGAAGGCATCACAGGCTGAATCACTATTTAATGAAGCATCTGCTTCTGTGCATGCATATGTTCTGCAAGTTGTGTCCCATTTACACTTTCTTTTGAACATATTTGGTGTACTTTCACATGTATTTTAATCATAGTCTTTGCATTCTAGTGCATCTGTACACGTTGTGCCATTGGATATGCACAAGTAAGAAATGGCCTGACAATCCGAAGTGGAGGTTTTCACATAAGCTGAGCATCCTGCAAAATGGGTACACTTTCCATCTAAGTATGCACATCCATAGGTTGACCAGCATTTAGTTGATGGGTTTTCTAGCCCTGGGCAGAAAGCTGTGAATGTTGCCACAGGTGTTTCTGGAGTCTTTCCACACGACCCTGCAGTTGTTCCTGAGCCTGCTGTCCAAGTGCAGCCTAAAGATGTCTAGCAATCTGACTGTGATTGGTATTGTTTGCATTCGCTGCATTTATCTGTCACATTGACTATGGTTCCGCATGTTGCTATTGCAAGCAACATCATTAAGAAAATTAATTTCTTATTCATTTTTGTTTAGTAATTTAATTAATGTTTTAAAAAATGGGCCGGTATTTGAATAGAGAACTGGTTTTAATTAATTTAAATTTGTTAAATGTTAAGATATAGACTTAAAATATACTGTCCTGACATAATTTTATTTTTCAAGAGATTTTAAATAAAAATCCTGATACATCAAACCTGGAGAAAACTCATTAATAAAATTATTTAATGAATATTTCAGAAGAAGTGCCTGCTTCTTATCTTTTGGCAATTCATTTTAGACAGAATAGAACATCAAGTTAGCTTTTTTGCCCTACATGGAATATTTCTGTATTTTTCTCTCCTCCAGTAACCCGTGTATATAAGTAACGATGAAGAGACCTTAAAAACAATATGAATGAAATTCTATACAATATAATAGAAGGACTAGTTCATGTTTTTATCAGTCTACACAGTGAAAGAGTTGCTAAAAAAGGAAGTTTCTGGAAAAAATGGAAAAAAATAACATCGTTATTCAGAATCGAAAAAGAACATGTTGCCCAATTCTTTCTATTTTTCAAAATAAACTCAAAGAATGAGTCGAACTCTAAGACCTAATACCAGTTCACTATAATAAAACACATTTAATGGCCATATAGACAACTTCAAAAAGTATGTTTCTTTTGAATCGAAAAAGACCCATTTTTTCTTTCAAAAGAGATATTCAGTGAATTGTAGTGAGTTTTCTCTTTCTTTCATCCTTTGTATGGTACTCTGAAGTAACTTATGAGACTCTTAAGAAAGTAAAAAGTTTCAAGCTATTAGAAAAGAAATATTCTGATCAGGTTCAGTAGCATAGAAAATGTCAAAAATAAATAATATACCACATAGAGGATGTTCAAAGAAAGTTGAATAAGGAATTAGAAGTTCGTTTTAAGGACATATGAGAAGAATGTGCATATTGATTAATAAACATATTTAAATTAGATATTTTAGCGTAATACTAAATGCTAATACATTTTATTTTTAATTAATTGCCTTATTAATAATTACTTTTCTTAGAATAATTACTCTAATATTAATTGATAAATTAAACAAAAGTTCAAATCAAGGCAAAACAATCTTGAATTACTATTTCTTTACAGAAATAAGCATTAATCTAAAAATTAAAATTAAAATGTAGTTGCTTGGCATTTAGTTTAATGAACCATTCTGTATACTATTTCTAAATCTATCCTGTCTAATAGGTTGTTTATGATAAAATTTCTGCTAATTGAGGTGAATTTAAGTGTTTTTTTTCCTTTTATAAATTTGATCATCTTATGTTTTTCAATCTCTATACAGCAGCATACAATTGTCTTAAATTAATTCTCATGCATGAGGATATACTCTGATACTGGTTTCACAATTTTTTTCTTCATATGATGAAATTCTTACATTATGAATTTATCAAGGGAAAAAATTAAGAATTATTATCTCTAATTGTTTAAATAATTACTCATACCTCCTTAATATATTGAAAATTCAGGGTAATAGGAGTTCCACTTGTTTGTGTACAGTATTTCATGAGAATTTATAAAACAATGACTATTTAAAAGGTTTGCTTCCTATTAATATTTTATATATTAACGAATTCTAAAAACTAAACTTTATATTAAGTGTTAATATATATATATATATTAATTCACAACTCAAATATATATATCTATATAATAAAAAATAAATAGTCAATGAGTGCGTCATTCTTTGTACCATTTGAGTTCCCTTGCATTCGACATCCCGATGAATAAGTGACAATAATAAATTTGACTCCCAACATCAATCCTGAAGAGAGAGTACTGTGCCCCTTATGTTAAATTGGCAATCAAGAGAATTGTCATTCAATTGGAAACATTTTTGAATGTTTAAGTGTAATACAAAAAAAGAATGAATTGTTGAAAGTAGACTTATAAAACTTAAAATAATTGTATGTAGAAGTATTTGAAACAATCAATCACTATTTAAAAAGTCTTAACTATTAAATCAAAGAATTAGAAGAAACAATAGAATCAAATAAAACAATCAAAGATTAAGACTTGGATACTTATTTGTAAAGAGATAATGAATATCCAACACAAAAGTTAGGTGAATTAATGGGAACATTGAGTGGGAAATTGTAGTTGGTTGATGGCTCTATTAAGCCTATTTAAACATCATATAGTAAAGCAAATCTTGAATTCAAAAAGAAAATTCAAAAAGAGCTCAAGGAACTATATGATTTTATACCAGATTACAAACTTTAATAATAAATTGAATTTCCTGAAAAAATTAGTGCTATTGATTTCAATAGAAATGGTAACTTATTGGCTATTGCAAATATGGATATTACAAATGATGTTTGGTCTATTTGGAGTATTGATGAATTCAATCGCCTTAAATTATGCTAAAAATTGAAAGGCCATACAAATTTTGTAAAATCAATCTGTTTTGGTCCAAATGATTAGATTTTAACTGGTAGCCTTGACACGAAAGCAATTTTATGGGAAAGAGGAAAAAATGAAAAATGGATTGTAAAGCAAGTATTTGATGAACACGGAATGAGTGTAAATTGTGTAAGGTTCAGTAATTCAGATAAATTTCTTGCAACAGCAGCAAAAGAATTAATTATATGGGAAAAAACTAGTATCAATTATGAATTGTCATATCCTCAAATACATGAAAAATCTATAATCAATATGTGTTTCAACAAAGATGATAGTATTTTAGCAACAGGTGATAAAAGTAATAATGTTTTAGTGTATATTCATGATAGTGATAAGTGGATATAAAGCATTTAATTTAAAGATTCTAATAAGTCATTTACTTATTTGTTTTTCATTGAATAAAACTTTTATTCTATTTCATAGAGTTCTGAAGAAGTTTATGTCAAAAAAAATAATAATCAAAACCATTAATATGATAAAAAAGTGATTAAGAATAATATGGAAAATTTATCAGTAGCCCATTGTGAAGTTTAATAATTATAAGCCATATCTGGAAAAAAAGTGATTACTTTCTCTAAAATTAATCCTTAAGGTTTGTAAACTATCTAAATCATTGAAGCTCCAAGTGGAATCATTTAATTTTCTAGAGACGGTAAAAGAGTAGC
>JMSD01000078.1:178260-193507 GCA_000715435.1 Paramecium caudatum | reverse complement strand
AATTGTTATCTAGGAATTATCTAAATTCCTTTAAATGTAATATCCATGATTATAATAGACATATTAAGTTATTATTCTTTGATAATGGAACGTTTTAGCTTAGAGAATATTCTGAGGGTATGCAACATCAGATAATATTATTAATATAGCCAGGACATTATAATGTAGGATTGCTAGAAAAATAAGAAGTCTAACAATGAAATATTAATATTCAATATAAATTAGATGAAATTAAGCTTGATTTTTAGTTGTCAATATAAGCGATCTGATTTAAAAAAAAATAATATTAGATAATGCAAACACACAAAAATCAGTTTGAATCTGCCTATGGATTCTAGCCCTCTTCATTGCTTCACTTGTACGAAGATTTAAAAGAGGCTGGAGTATTCTACGATTATAATTTGGAATGTTTTACTCTGAATGGAGGCACAAGGTCAAAGAAGAAGAAGAGCTTTTATGGCTTGCTTACTAAACCAAATGAAAGGTTTTTCAATGAATTACAAGATTGGTGCTAGAATAATGGAGTTGATATTGAGGGATTTGATAAAACTTTTTATGAGACTGAGGGGACTCCTTTGATGATCTTACATGATGTTAGAAGAATAAGATCAAAGTGGTATGAGAATTTGAGATGCTACATAATGAATATTATGAAGAAAAGCCAAGAATTTAATTATTAATATTCAGAGACTGTTTTTGAGGCTTGGAAGGATAAGGATTAAGTGTAGGTTAATAGGGAGTTCATAATATTATTGGAGTTACTTGACAATACAGTATACATCCATGAAGGATATCGTTTTCCAACATATAATCCAAAAATTATTAACAAAGGAAAGAAGTTTTCGACCCATTTAATTGATATTGATGGTTACTATTGGCCAGTTGAGATTCATTTTGCTTCTCGAAGTACAATTAAAAAGTTTTATGATTATCCTCTCAATAGAAGATATAAATTTTCATTAACTTAATCAGATTGGACTCGTCCAATAATGATCGATTTAGAGGCGATAACAATATGTGAAGAACTTTCTGAAACAGTGAGCTCTATTCCTGAAAATAATGAAATGTTTGGAACCTTAGAAAAGGTTAATTGCGATAGATAAGAAGCTTTATTACTCGAAAATTATACTAATACTTATCTAGGATTTGAATCCTTAAAAAAAGTTATTCCTATTTCTTATTTGGAATAGTAAAATATTAATTTGATACCTGTATTTCCAACTAAAATTCATAATTAAGGGCTTCTTGGATCATACTTTTTTAAGAATGGATAATTTAAGGTTTAAATATTGGTTACAAACAAAAAGGGTGAATGGACAGGTAATCTGAGAAAGAAAAATTACAATGAAGTTGTTTCATAATTTCAAGATGAACATCTTATTCTTTGTCCTACATGTAAAAAATACTTATTAACTAACATGATGAAAAATTAACATAGACTCACTTGTGAGTAGAATTAAAAGGGTTCTTTAACCGGGCTTTTAGGATTAGGTTAATTGCAATAAGTACCAAACTAACCTCAACAATTAATTCCATAGAAAGCAGAAACATAAAAAGTCATTGAAGGTAATGGAATATAGAAGAATTTATTTGCAAATAACAAGGATACTGAGAAGAAGAATGATGAACAGAATAAAATTCCTAATCCTAATAATTTATTTACACCATTATTCTAGAGTCCACCATCAAATTTGTTCGCAAATCCAAATATAAGCATATTTGGGAAAAATGTATTGCCTAATCTTAACAGTCAAAATCAGTAAATATAATAAAATTCACTCTTTTTAGATGGTTAACAAAAACAAAATATTGGCAATTTATTTTTACCCTAATACCCACCTCCTCAATAGCAATAATTTTCTTAAATAATATTCAAAAATCCTATTCCAGAAAATTAGACATTTTAAATTGATACTGATAGTCCTCTTTTATCAGAAAAGCCAGAAGAAACAAGCTTTGGTGATTTGTGTGATTAAAAGCCTGATTGAAATTATATATAAATAAATATTAGCATGTTTTTTATTAAATCACTATTTTTTCCAAAACAAATTCAGACCAAATCTAGATTGCTATTGCTCCTATTTCTAAGGTTATGTTTCCTAAGCTCTTTGTGTCCATGCATTCAATTAGTCCTTTACAGCAGATTTCTATTGAGAGACTATTGTATAATTGGAATAGTATGGTTCGAATTATTGATCAGAGTAATCAAAGTTGACTTACAAGCGTCTTAACTATTTGTTATTGAATTTCCCATTTGCAAAAAGATCCTGATAGAATTTTTAAGCCTTTTCTGGATGAATGGCTGTAGCTAAATTTCTATATTCAATTGAAAATTGAATATCAACTTTAGAGAGCATAACTTTTATGATCTATGATATAATTTCTCTTTTTATGCCATAGTTTTGCAGTTTGTATATTTGAAACAATATTTAATCAATGTATTTTAAATCCCAATTTTCATTTTCCTCCTAAAATAATTCAATTTATGCTTAATTTAGTTATTCATTCCAATAATTAAGTAAGAGATTGTAGTAGAAACAAGTCTCAAAATCATTTTTATGAGCTGCAAATACAATATTGAAAGATTATTTTAATTTTTCCTTATTAGATTATAGAATCTCTATACAATTATCAAATCTGTATTCTTGTTATGGTAATTGATTCAGATGCTGGATTTATTCGGATAATTTATTCACTTATTCAGTGTAAACCTAATAGTATGTATTGAATTCAGTTATATTAAACTAGGATTATATTTTTTAAATAAGTAAAGCAATTGATGCCTCTATTCTTTAAGTAAACCAATTCATCCATAATTAGACTGTTTATTCTTTTAATTCATTTGATATATAAATTGTTTATTTTTGAATTTATTAGTATAATTGATGGTTAAATTAATCTTCCTTTATTACATTAGCAATTAAACCCTTGACCATTCTATCATTAATTTATTCAGTTTGTTTTGCGATATTTTATAAAAATTCTGCAATTATGTCTTCATCAATTTATATATTGGGTATAGTTTGAGATACTAAAAGTTCATATATATTATCAATCGATAAATTATGTAATTAATACTTAAGCATAATTAGCTCTTTATAATTCTAATATTGATGTATTTAATTAACATATTAGACAACTAATTCAAAATTATTGCAATTCTCACTACCATAATGAATTAATTATTGAATAAATTGCTTAAGATCATCATAATGAGTCAATAAGCTATCTATAATGTTTGTAAAATTATAATTTGTTTGTAATTATTCTAAAAATATTTGGGTATAAAGTTTTTCAGTTTCATTTAGATTGTATTTCTCTTGTAAATATTTCAATGCAAGAAATGCATAATAACAATTCCCTTTAGTAAATGATTGTTTAATCTTCTTTATGAAATAATGAAATGATTTTGGTTTATTGGCTGATACTTTTATCTGGTTTATAGGTTGCTATTCGTTGATTTACATCATATATTGTTAAGTTTTATTGGAAATAGTTCTATATTGCCATAAATATATACATTATTTCTTTGGTGTAATCACTTATTCCATTAAGTAGATCTGTACAATTTAATAATTCGCTATACTTTGAACTAAAGAGGTCTCTTAATTCTTTATTTTTTAGAGTGATTTCCTTCTACACTTATTATTATTCTTTGATAATGTCCTATATAGGTTTATGGAAAATAAGTTCTACAGCAATCATTAATTAAAATATAAATATTCAATTTTCTTAATGATGGTTTCATTGTCTGCATAGACATCAAAGTGACTATGCCAAAGAAGATCAACTGATTCATCACAAATTCCATATAATGCAACCTCTTCAGAAAACCCCCCAATTTAATAGATATCACATTCTGTTGTTGGGAATCGTTTATGAAGAGTATTCTATAGATCCTTGGCTTGAATTTAAAAATTCTTTTTCGAGCAGCAATAATTAAGCTAAAATTTTAGGTTGGTTGGATTTCGAATTTATGATTTTTTAGGCTCTAAGGACAGAAGTTTGAGAGATTCTAGTACTTAATTTTAGGTCTATTTTCTGGTATGCTCATAAGCTTCTCTTTTATAGAGTGGTAAATCAAGCCATTCAAAAACTATTTGATTTTGAATTGTAATTTCACTCATCTTTGGATGTGCTTGTTTGTAGTAATCGAATCTCTAATCATAGTAGTATTCGAATGGAAGTTTTGAAAATTATTTATATAATTCCTCTTCTTAAAACATTAATTTAATCATTAAAATTTATACAATCCTCCAAATTCTTGTTGGAATGTATTTTAAACAATTTCTACTTCTTATTCGATTTCTACTTTATCTGTGAGATCATTGGCTGCTAACATGATTGTTTCCAATAAGTCTAATTAATTTGGTTCTTTGAGGTACTTATATTTTTGTGGATTTTTATGATAAGGAAGATCAGTTTCTAAGAGTAATTCTGTCTTCAAACCCAATTACTCTGTGATGTATTTCTATCTTTTATAAGAGTATTCACTTTCGACAGTATGTGTGCTTGCTAATGAGTAAAAAAATGCTTAAATTTCATCATTATTAGATACTTTTGGTCTCATGATTCTACCTAATCGTTGTACTTTTTATCTTCGTGATCCACCAAGATACCCTATTTCAATACCTACACTTGCTGCAGGTATATCAATACCTGTGTCACCAACTCGTGACACAAATATTGTTTTGATTTCATTTGAACTTTTGAAAATGTTAAAAATTTTATTTTTTTCATCGGTATTCAAATCACCATCTATTACTGGATATCCCAATTATTGGGCATAATAATTTAAAATTAAGAGAGAATCACAAAATACTATTATTTTATGTCCCAACATTTCATGATTCTTAATTAAAAATTGTAAAGCTTTGTACTTTGTTGGATTGCCTGTATGAAGTAAAGTACGTACAGAGTTGTTATTTTTGATCTTGTATTCCTGAAGGAACATAGGTGGCATGTCGCACTATACTTCAATAATGTGAGGTCTTGCCAAAAATCCTTAGGTCATGAGATCAACCAGGTTTTCTTCATATAATTTTGGTCCAATCATGAAATATAAATTATCTAATTTCATGTCTTCTCTTAATAGTGTTGCTGTTAATCCAAGCTTTATGGCACACTTGATTGAGCGAAGTACATTTTGAAACTAAAGAGCAGGCAGTCGATGCACTTCGTCAACAATGCACATTCCCCAAGATTGTTCAGTGAGCATAGTCCAAGGGTGAAATTTCCCTTACTAATTATTACGAGATCCCATTTATGCAATTAACCAAGAATAGGTAGTTAAAATTATAGTTGGTTATTCTCCATTCCACTTATCTTTCACAAATCCAGTGATTCTAATGATTTTTCTACTATCAATGGTGGTATAATTTTCTATTTCTCTTTTCCATTGTTCTACTGAAACATTCGAATCACAAATTATGATTGTGGAACTCTTAATCAAACATAGACAAATAACTCCAACTAATGTTTTTCCTGCACCACATGGCAGTACAATTAATCCCGACTTTGCATAATCGCCCATGATTACAGTTTAAGCTGCTCTATATTAATATAAACGTGGTTTTGTGGATGATTTAAGGGCAATCTCAAATCGTTAAGCATCTTTAGTGAAGTCATATTATTAAATTAGAGGTACGGATGCTCGAATTAATGCTTATGCAACATCAAAATAATCACCAATGATTTCAAATCTTTTAAATTTAATTTTAGATTTCTCTACTTCTAATAAATCCTTAAATGTATCAATTTCTTTAGACATTCTTTCAATATCTGTTTCTTTTAATTCAATTTTATGTTACATATCTTTAACTTAAGGATTAATTTATATATCATGTTCAATTTAAGTAATCTCTTTTATTGAATCTTTATTTTTTAGATTTAACATCACTGCATCATAGACAGCTTCTCCTATGTCAATGAAATAGCTTTTATCCTAAAGAAAAAACTTCGCTTATCCAGTGTTGTTTGTATGAAATCTAATGAATCGTTACATCTAAGGTGGAGTTGTATTTTTGGATAGTAAATTAAAGAGATTAATGATATCATCTGCTGAATATTGTAGTACCATGGCTGTGTACATACTCATTTGAGTTAATCTTATTATACTACAATGTACATATATTCATGAATGTGTTCAGATCGACTGATTGGTTCTGCAACACTCATTAAGAATTCAAAAGCAACTTGATATAGTGGATTGAAGGTTTCAACGATGATAGTGAGATCTGGGCATAGGATTAGAGGTTTGTTTGGATGTAGCATTTAGATATCTGAATAATTTTAGCATTCTTATGGTGGAGGTTATTTTGATTATTCAGGTTATTGTTGAGTTTTTCTTTTTTTTATTTCGAAGTTATTCTCCACCCACATTTTTAAATATATTATCACCAAATCAGCCGCTAAATAATTAATATATGAATAATTCTGTCATCAAGTCATTGCAATAAAAGAGAGAATAATTTTTCATGAATATGAAACGTATTGATAGGGAGACACTCTTTGCGAATAATCGCAAGAAATTTAGAGAGGAAGATAATCGAACCTATGAAGTGGATTAAGTTTTGCATCAATTGAATGGAGCAATAGTAATTTACAATAGGAAAGATATCAGGACACACTTGAAGAGACTCGGAGAATTCAATAAATTTATACCAACACAAGAAATCAAATTAATTAAATTAATTGAGATGTTGTTTAGGATTAAGGTTGAAGAGGATAATTCTTCATTACATAATGATTGTCTTAATATATTAGTACAATTAAGTTTACTTCCTTCGACATAATTATTTGAAATGCTACCAGCAGTATGTAAATTAATAGATATATACAATAATCATATCAATTAAGCATTATCTTATTCAATTATTGATAAAATTCTTGCATTTATAGGTATTTTATGTCTAAATAAGGCAATATATCGTGTAATCCAGGATTTAAAGAAAGTTTTACAATGGACTTAATTACTTTATTAGTACATTAAATTTAATTTGGATAGAAGAGATTATTATTTTAAGCATTGTGGACTTTGAATAACATTTTCTTAGCTTTACATAATGACTTAAAACTAACAGAATAGATCCTAATTACAATAGCATCTGGAGAATTGCCCCAATATCTGATATAATATATGAAGAAGAATGAAACTAAATTAGAGAAGAACCAATTAGTATCTATATATTGGTTGTATGCTGAATTATCATAAGTCATTCCTCATGATATTGCTGAATTTTAAATCATGGAAGGAGAGAATGAGGATTTATTATAAATAGTTCTATTTGTATATACTAATTTAACTGGTTAAAAGATCGTCCCAAAACATTGTAATTTTGATTAGATGATTAATTTGTTTTACAGAACCAATAATAAACTTGTTTAAAGATAAATATTAGTGCTTATAACAAATCTTATACTTTTGGTAGATGTAGATTTATAATAAGTTAAGAATCTAATTGTTTATTCATTTTAATCATATCCTGTAAATATAATATTTAATTATTAGGTTGACTCAATGTATCTTTTACATAATTTTTAACATTAATATAATTATAGTTTTGATGAAAAAGAGAATCAAATAATAATGAAGGTTATAAATGATTTGAAATCAGACCCCATAATTGAACATTTGATGAAATAATTGAAATTAAGCAATTGAAAATATTATAAATTCAGTTTTTTTTTGTGAAGAATTGCTTTAAGAACTTATTAGTATTACTCTTTATTTATTGGATCTTGCTTACTTTTTAAGTTTATGTTTTTATTACTGGTTCTTTGAATTCTCCTTATATTCTTATAAAACCTAAATTAATTAGTGTGTTTGTAAGATCTCTTTATCCATATAAATGAATAGAAAATAAATCATAAAATTATTTTATCATTTCTGCTCTACAAAATCTAAGAATTTCCTAATTATAATGAATTCATACATCAAATGTTTATAATTTTAATAAAGTATCCTGACAATATTTAAGCATTCCAATTAGGAATGAATGAATAATTGCCTCTCCTTCAAATAAAAAAAGATCAAATATCATTCTGCTGATATCCCATGATATTCCATACATTAGTAATGATAAATATTATTGTTGGAAACATATGTTTAGATCTACATCCTTTTCCTAGAAATGTTAACTCAAGAGTGGTAATTCTGAAGCTAATTTCATTTAAAATAATTTCATCATTCTGACTAGACCAGGAAATCCGGGCATAAATACTGACCTCCAATTCAATTCTACCATAATGTAAATAAATATTTGAAATACAGTTTCATCTCTAGAAGGATCAAATATTTCAACATCTACGTTAGGATATAGTTTACCATACAATGATTAATCATTAGTTTTTAAATCATAACAAATTAATAGGTTTGCTGCAATTATGTTCATTCCTTGAGTATATCCTAATTCTGGATCATAATTAGCATAAGCCATTAGTATTTTCTTTAAACTGAATTGGTTCTCTTTCTATAAATCAAAGAATAATTTACATTCATAAATTCACCTCCATTAAGGGCTCTGGGGAGGTCTTTCTCTATTTGTTTGCGATATGGATTTTCTTATTTTTGTAATTCTTCCCATACTTAGTTCTTTGTTTTTAATTTTTCTTTTATGACATCTATTTGGCAGAATAGTAACCAAATGTCTCTTCTTGAGCAAAATTAAATATTCTAAGTTAACAATGAAACATGAATATCAAGCATATTGTAGCCGGCTAAGGATTTTTGTTAAATTATTCTCTTCCAATCATTCTCTCCTAAAACTTAATACTATTTTCCATTCTTTAGGGGTTCGATGATGACGAAATCTGATATTTCTGCTTATATAAGTCGCAATTCAAAGTGCTCTTAATTAGTAACTGGATAATCATCTTTTGATTTTCTATGTGTGATTGTAGGTTTTAATTATGATAATTGGATTATATCTTGATATTTCTCTGAACTAATTGATCTTCTTTATGGTCGTTGTATGCTTTACTTTCTAGTCAACTAGTTCTATTAAATGAAATCCCAAGGTCCAGAGCAAAATACATCTGAAACTTCATCAATTGATCCTTTAAATTGCATTATTATATATAATTCTATAGGTAGCAAATAGTAATAATAATCAAGTTTTTAGCAATTTAATTAAATTTTCGATACTTGACACAGTCTTTTTCTCCCTCGGACTATAAAATTGAGCAGTGGCTTTAATTTTTTGTGGGTTTACATTATTTTTCTTGAATATGAGCTACATTTATTTTGATAAATCTGCTAATTCAGTCAGTTCAGGGTAATTGCTATTTGGGAGGACTGGCTTAATTTAATGATTGCTCAACAATGCATTCAATTTCCTTAAACTTAAACGACTCTATCCTCTTTGGCACTTAATCTCAGGTCCTTCAGTAATCTATCTTCTTCTTCCACTTTTTTGTGGACTTAAACTTAACTTTTCGACTGATTTATTAGGTACCTTAGTGTGTATGGATGGCAGTTTTGCCCGAATAAATTTTTTAGATTAATCATCAAAAGAGATTGTGTTATCAGAAAGAAATTATAATGTTCTATGACTTTATGGTCCTTTTGTGACCCTCTTTGACTGCTGTTCATTTATTCTACTTGCAAATGTAATGATCTTAGATTTGCTGAGTTTTTCATCTCCATTTTACTCAAAAAAAAGAGATTTCTAATTTTTTGGGGATTTTGCAAGGGGATTTTGCCATTGAGAAGAATCAAAATTATATATCATATTTATTTGATATTATAGATTTTTATATTCTGAGTCTTCAGATTTACTTTGATAGGAATATATTCGTTGGCCTGCTTTGCATATGCTTCAAATTCCTTCTCTTTTTTAACTAATTATATGAACTCCTTCCATTGATTTAAGTACATTTTCTTTCTCATGAATCTCACACTTTAACATGCATTGATGTATTTTTAATGAAGGATTTATTATGTGTATGTAAATGATTTCCAAGTCTAGTAAAACTTTCGAATTTTGTTGAAATAAAAAAATGTCAAACTTTTTATATCTTTTTCTTTTTTCTCCTTTTTGGCTATTTTCTGCCAACCTGTAAATAGGAACTGCTTATATTGTAGATCCATTTATTTTTTCATTTTAGCATTGTATGTTTGATATTTCCATTTATTCATGATAACTTTGATTTTATATAGTCCTATTCGATTCTTCACATTTTAAATAAACTGCTAGGTATTTTCAACATTATATTTGAGGGCTAACATAATTTGCTAAATTAAGTTTTATTGTCTCTAAAAAGAGAACTTTCTACTTATTCTTTCTTTCTCCTATTTTTCCAGTTACTTAATCTTATATTTTTTAAGTTCTTTTAAGCAATTTTTCATTTTTTATTCATTTCTTTCCCAAATATAAAATTAAAGTTTCTTAACTACACGAAATTCACTCAATAATTACTAACGTAGGGATTCTTTACAATAATCAAAATATTTTTCAGCAAGGAATAAAAGTTGTGTTTTATTAATGCTATTCAATAATTTGCTATTTTCAAATTTATCGATATCAACAACTAATTCTTGGGATAGTTTCTTATAAATAATCTAATTATCTTTAGTTTATTTAAGTTTTGAATTGTTGTCTGGTTATTCAAATGATTGACCATTAGATTAGGAGTTGTTGTCCTCTTATTTAACTTCAAAAATGGTTGTTTGAACATTTGGATTGAATTATGCGGTATTTTGTGGGATAGCTTAATATTGGCTCCATCTTTGAGTATTTTCTACTAATTGAGATTCTTGATCGATGCTTTCATATACAGGACTTTGATTGGATTAATAGTGACCCCGATCTTCTTAATGGGAAGAATGAGTCATGCTGCTGGATTCATCTTGTATTTCTTCCTTAATACTATTGTAGGTTCTGGAGGATGGCTGATAATTATGATCAAACTTTTAACATTAAGTGCCTGTGTTCGTTTTGCTCGATTAATCAAAGGGCTACTGCTGTTCTTCTATAGTATCATAAAATTATTATGAATCAAGAGATTTTTCTTAAGTTTAACTTAAATTTTGAATGTTGCTGCTCTCTTAACTTGTATAATGGCTAATTTAGTTTTTGTCTGAAATTGTCTTGCCATATGGATCCAATAATTGAGTTTGTGTATATTACATGACGCTTGAGTTTTCGAAGGGATGTTTCGGACCTGATGATAAATTGTCTAATTAAATTTCATTTTCTTCAATTTTTTGAAATGAAATATCAGGTTCATCGGGTTTAGTTTTTCTGCTTTCTTCGAATGGATTTTTGGGGGGCTCACTCGATTATACACTTTTTTATTATATTGATTCTTCAAATTGTTTTACATCTGTTTGCAATACAGCCTTTGATTGTGCTTTAGGTACTATTTCGAGTTATGCTTTGTATTTATTCAGGAGATCCTTAGTTCTTACAGGCATACTCTTGATTGATGGTCTTGATAAACTTTCAAAATCATTTGTGTATTATTCTGATGCTTGAGACACATATTCTTGGTAGTTTTGTTCAACTTTTAATTTGTATTCTTGTAATGACTTGGCTGCACTCTATGATACGATTTGTCACTTACATCTCTTCTTTCTCTTAATTCTGGTTTAATAATTGATCGTTATTAATCCATAATATTATAATTCAATAATCTAACTCAGATACTTATAATAAATATTTATTACTCAATGTCGCAAATAACTATTATTAATAGAAATATTTCTTTAATAAAATGTATTAAATACCTATAATTAGTATTATTTTAATCAGAATTAAAATTAAAGATCGGAATTTCGCAATTAAATTTATTATAAGGCTTTAGGAATTTCATTTTATCATCAAATATTAAAAATAAATGAAAACAGAAGGTCCTGTCGAGAACCAACCCCTTAATACAACAGCTACCATTCCATAACCTAAGGAGGAGCCAAAAGTCCCTTACTTTGAGTTGCTAAGGTATGCGACGCAAAAAGACAAAATACTAATGTTCATTGGAGGCACTGCGGCATTCTTGAATGGAGGTGCTTTTCCAAGTTTTTCAATTATCTTCGGAGATATGACTGACTCGTTTTCAGCGGCTGGTGATGAGATGGTACATTAAGCGGGGATGAATGCAATGTATTTTTAATACAACAATATAGATATTTCATCATAGTAGCTTGTGGTACAATGTTAATGTCTTTTATCATGTTTGCTACTTGGATGATTACAGGAGAAAATTAGAGTATAGAGTTCAGAAAGAGATATTTTGCTGCCATCTTAAGATAAGAGATTGGCTGGTTCGATACTATCAATCCAAATGAACTTAATAGCAGAGTTGCCAATGAAACTTTTGCTGTTTAGGGAGCTATTGGTGAGAAAGTCCCAACATTTATTATGACCTTTTCTATGTCATTCTTTGGTTTTTTGATTGGTTTCATCTAGTAACATTTTAACATTATTTTAGTGGCTGGTAATTAGCTATTGTTGTTACAACTACACTACCTGCAATTTCTATTGCTACTGCAATATTTGCTGTAATTGTTCAAACCTCAGAAAGTGCAACTTAAAAAGCTTACTCTGATGCAGGTGCACTTGCAGAATAAGCTATAAATGCAATTAAAACTGTTAAAATGCTTGATGGAGAGGATTTTGAGGTGTAGAAATACGAGAAATACTTGATATAGGCTTCGGAAACAACTATCAGCTATCAATTCGGAGTAGGGATAGCTTTTGGATTTTTATGGGCTGCCTTATTATGGTCCTATGCTCTAGGATTTTGGTATGGATCGAAATTGATCTCTGATTAGGTACATATTCAATTAACATAGACAATTAATCATAATATGAATTAGCCATATACAGTTGGAGATGTGATGATTATATTTTTCGCTATTCTTACTGGTGGTTTTTCGCTTGGTTAAGCAGGTCCATGTGTGTAGAATTTTGCAAAGGGATAGTAGGCAGCAGTTAAGATGTTTGCAGTTTTGGATAGATAACCTCGAATCGTAAATCCCCCAAACCCAAAGAAATTAACATAATTTAATGGATAAATTTTATTAAAGAATATTACTTTTAGTTATCCGAATAGGCCAGATTAGCAAATATTAAGGGGATTAAATTTAAATATCCCTGCAGGTAAGAAAGTAGCTTTAGTGGGTGAAAGTGGATGTGGTAAATCAACAGTAATGTAATTAATAGAAAGATTTTATGATTGTGATTAGGGTGAAGTATTATTTGGTGGTGAAGATGGAATAAATGTAAAAGATTTAGATTTAATTGATTTAAGAAGTAGAATTGGTTTAGTAGGATAAGAACCTGTATTATTTGCAACAAGTATAAAAGAGAATTTATTATATGGTAAAACAGATGCAACAGAAGAAGAAATGATTGATTCATTAAAAAAAGCAAATGCATGGGATTTTGTATCAAAAATGGAAAAAGGTTTAGAAACATATGTTGGAATAGGAGGTGGTTAATTAAGTGGTGGTTAAAAATAAAGAATAGCTATTGCTAGAGCAATATTAAAAAAACCATAAATATTATTATTAGATGAAGCAACTAGTGCATTAGATAGAACTAATGAAAAATTAATATAAAATACATTAGATGAAGTATCTAAAGGTATTACTACTATTGTTATTGCACATAGATTAAGTACTATTTAAAATGCTGATTTAATTTATGTCATTGAAAAAGGTATCGTTGTTGAATAAGGATAACACTAACAATTAATGAATCTTCATGGAAAATATGAAATTTTAGCTAAAAATCAAATTTAAGCTTAGTAATAGGTAGAACATGAAAGCTCATCAAGTCCTAGTCCTTCATAGAAAAATTTGGAAGACCCAAAAATTGACTCATAAAGATCAATTAAGATGAAAATGAATATGAATGATTAGTAGAACATAGTTCTTGCAGTAAAAGAAGAAATAGATCGATTTAAAGAACTTGATGGACCACAATTGATCAAAAAAGTTTCTGGTGCTCACCATCATCACCATCATCATAAAAAAAATGAAACAGATATTGAATCTTAACCTTTACCAAAAGTGGAAGCAGTAAATCCTAAAGCCCCCCCTGATGCACAAATGGGAAGACTGTTTACTTATAATAAGGATGAGAAATTGTAATTTATAATTGGTATAATGGCTGCATTGACTAATGGTTGCACTTTTCCTATTTTTTCACTTTTCTTGGCAGAGATGATTACAGTTTTAATTGAATCAAATCCATTATATGCAGATTATAAATGCAAAGAAGAATATGGCAATCCAACAGAATAAGTATGTGCATAATTTAAATCTGACTTATCCAGTGAAGTTAGAACCAAAGCTGATAGATTAGCACTGTGGTTCTTTTTAATAGGATTAGCAGCCCAAATTTTATGGACACTCTAAATGTACTTCCTAGCATATGTGGGTGAAAAATTGACCTGCAAACTCAGACTTGATACTTATAGAAAATTATTGCGAATGCCGATTGCTTTCTTTGATATTCCGAAAAATAATGCAGGTACCTTAACAAGTAGACTCTCTGTTGATTGCAAATTGATCAATGGATTAACATCATCAATTCTTGGTATCAATATTTCGAATGCTGGTGCTTTAATTTGTGGACTTGTCATATCATTTGTAGCAAGCTGGTAAATGACATTAATCATGCTTGGCCTTGCTCCCTTATCTTATTTAGGTGGAATCCTATAAGCTAAATTTTTATAGGGATTTTCTGATTTAACTGATGAAGCCTATAAAGATTCAGGAAATTTAATTATGGAAGCAGTGACAAACATTCGAACAGTTGTTTCGTTCGGAAATGAGTAAATTATATTGGGTATTTATGCCTAAAAAGTTTAACTACCATTAACTAAAGCAAAAGCAAGAGGAATTTATGCAGGATTAGCTTTTGGTTTTTCATAAATGTAAATGTTTATTATAAACGCAATCGTCTTTTATGTGGGGGCACTATTATGTAGAGATAAAGTTATAACAATAGAAGGTATGTTTAAGTCTATACTTGCTATTACTTTTGCAACTATGAGTGCAGGTAATAATGCAGCATTTGCTGGTGATATAGGAGCAGCTAAAAATGCTAGTAAAAATATATTTGAAATATTGGATAGTGAAGATGAATTTTAAAGAGAATAAAGATTAATAAAAAAAAGATTAACAGAACCAGTTAAAGGTGATATACATTTTAATAATTTAACATTTAAATATGCTGGAAGAGATAAAAATGTATTTGAAAATCTTAGTTTAATTGTTAAATAAGGATAAAAAGTAGCA
>JMSD01000078.1:151645-170540 GCA_000715435.1 Paramecium caudatum | reverse complement strand
GAATAGCTATTGCAAGAGCAGTATTAAGAGATTCAAATTTATTATTATTAGATGAAGCAACTAGTGCATTAGATGCTGCTAGTGAATAAATTGTATAAGAAAGTTTAAATAAATTAATGGAAAATAAAACAACTGTAGCAATAGCACATAGAATATCAACAATTAAAGATTCAGATATGATTTATGTATTTGAAGATGGAAAAATTGTAGAAGAAGGAAATTATTAAACATTAGTTTAACTTAAAGGATCATTTTATAGATTAGAATAAGGTATTGCACATTGATTTATTTATATATATGAATATCTATTTATTTTTATTAAATTCAAAAAAAGTGTAAAAAATAAACAATTTGAACAAAGAGTGGCTTTTTTTAATTATAAATATTAAAATAGTCAATATATCGTCAATTAATTATTTGTTGAAATAAACAAGAATATATTATCAAATTTCAATAAAGGAATTCACATATTAATTTAGAGATAGTATATATATGGCAAGATAATAAAAATGGCGAATTCTCAGCCACACTGGATGAGGATTAAATTTTAGTCACAAATTAAGTTAATTCTACTTTAAGCTTATTTGATTCCTGAAAATAAATTGCATTTATATAATAAAGAAAATAGTGCGCATACACTATATATATATTATTTCTAATAGAAATTCTTTTATCATATTTTATAAGAGGATTTCATAATAGAAAAAAAAGATGTCTTCAAATTCTTTCTTAAATTATGATTTAAATAATTAAAATCTAAAAATTCTTAACAATATTGAGTATGGCTCAGAAGACAGATTTCATAAATGGTAATGTGTTAGTATATTTAGTTATCGAAAAACCGAATTTCTCAGAGGAAGAAGGCAGAATCCTCAAATATTGGGAGAAGATCAATGCTTTCCATAAGTAATTGGAGTTAACGAAGGATTTTCCTCGTTTTACATTTTATGATGGTCCCCCATTTGCTACAGGGTTACCCCATTATGGTCATATGTGTGCGGGTACAATAAAGGTATTGTGATGTTGAATTTAGGATGTTGTATGTCGATATTTTGCAATGAATGGTAGATATGTAGAGAGGAGATTTGGGTGGGATTGTCATGGTTTACCAGTCGAACATGAGATAGATAAGAAATTGGGCATAAAACATAGAGGTGACATATTGAAGGTAATCTTATGCTTATTGTAGATGGGAATTGATAAATATAATGCAGAGTGTAGAGCTATAGTAATGAGATATTCATCGGAGTGGAGAAGAATTATAGGACGTACAGGAAGATGGATTGATTTTGATAATGATTACAAGACCTTGGATCCAGGATTTATGGAGAGTGTGTGGTGGGTGTTTAAGTAGATGTGGGATAAGGGACTTGTGTATAGAGGATGTAAAGTGATGCCTTATTCAAATGGATGTTCAACGGTGTTGAGTAATTTTGAGACTCAATAAAATTACAAGGATGTATGGGATCCAGCAATAGTGGTGACATTCCCACTGATAAGCGATGAGAATACTAAATTTGTTGCATGGACAACAACACCATGGACATTGCCATCAAATTTGGCTTTGGCTGTCAATCCTAAGTTGACTTATGTGAAATTATTAGATAAAACTCTAAACACACATTATATATTAGCAGAGTCGAGGATTGTAGAGTTGTATAATGATGCAAAACAATATGAAATTGTTCAAAAATATCAAGGAACAGATTTGATTGGGATAGAATATGTTCCATTGTTCAATTATTTCTTGGATAGAAGATAATAGGGATGTTATAAGGTGTTAGGAGCAGACTTTGTAACAAGTGATGATGGTACAGGAATAGTGCACATTGCTCCAGGATTTGGTGATGACGATTATAAGGCAGCATTGAAGGCAGGAATCATAACACCATCTGATCCATTGGTGCCAATTGATTCAAGTGGTAGATTTTTGGAAACAGTGAGTGAATTTGCAGGAATATAAGTAAAAGATGCAGATAAGGAAATCAGAAAGGTGCTTAAGAATAATGGTCGATTGATAAAGGATGGATAAGTTAAACATAACTATCCTTATTGTTGGAGATCTTAAACACCATTGATATATAAGGCTGTGAATTGTTGGTTTATAAAGGTGACAGCTATAAAGGATAAATTGGTAGCAAATAATAAGAAGGCAAGATGGGTACCTTCATCAATTTAAGAGGGAAGATTTAATAATTGGTTAGATGATGCATAAGATTGGTGTTTCAGTCGAAATAGATTCTGGGGTAATCCAATTCCAATTTGGGCAAGTGAGGATTATGAAGAAATTGTTTGTATTGGATCAATTGAAGAATTGAAATAATTATCTGGAGTACAAGATATTACTGATCTTCACAGAGAGAACATTGATCACATAACTATACCTAGTAAATAGGGTAAGGGTGTATTGAGAAGAGTTGAAGAAGTTTTTGATTGTTGGTTTGAGAGTGGTTCAATGCCATTTGCATAATAACATTATCCATTTGAAAGAAAGGAGTTATTTGAGAGTATATTCCCAGCTGATTTCATTGCTGAAGGATTAGATCAAACAAGAGGATGGTTCTATACTCTAAATGTAATTGCAACAGCACTTAGAGATGATACTCCTTATTAAAATTTAATAGTAAATGGTATTGTTCTCAATGATAAGGGAGAAAAGATGTCAAAGAGTAAGAAAAATTACCCAGATCCAGAGATTGAAATCATTAATTAAATGGGTGCTGATGCTATGAGATTGTATTTAATTAATAGTGGATTGGTGAAGGCATAATCACTTAATTTCTCTAAAGAGGGAGTTTCAGGAACAGTGAAAAATGTATTCCTCCCATGGTACAACGCATATAGATTCCTGATTTAAAATTTACAGAGATACGAAAGCATAGTAGGAAAATTCGAATTTAATGAAAATACAGTCAATGGAGTTACTAATGTCATGGATAAATGGATTGTATCAAGTAGTTAAACATTAGTTTAATTTGTTAGATAAGAAATGGAATCATATAGATTATACACCATAGTACCAAGATTGGTGAGTTATTTGGATTTATTGACAAATTGGTATGTCAGATTAAATAGAAGTAGAGTAAAGGGAGATTAGGGAAATTAGGAATGGATTGTAAGTCTTAATGTTTTATTTGATGTACTATTCAAAATTACATTATTGATGTCACCTTATGTACCATTCATCACTGAATCATTCTATCAGAATTTGAGAAAATGTATTCCATAAGGAAAAAATTAAATGGATTCTATTCATTTTCTTTAAATCCCAGAAGTTAGAAATGAATTAATTGATCCAACCATTGAAACATAAATAGAAAAGATGCAAATAGTCATTGAATCAGCTAGAAAACTAAGAGAAACTCATAAATTGAGTCTTAAGTAACCAGTTAATAGTCTAACGATTCTCACTACAGATGAAACTCTAATATAAAGTGTTTAATTCTTAGCTAAATACATTGAAGAGGAAATTAATACTCCAACTGTATTGATTGAGAAGAACATTGATTAGTATATTTAATTGAAAGCAGAACCAGAAAATAAGATTTGTGGTATGGAGCTTAAAGATAGATTTGGTCCAGATCTTATTTAATAAGTGCGAAATTTCACATAGGAAAAGATCAAATAATTGAAGACTGATGGAAAGCTTGCTCTCAAAGTAAAGGTAAAGAAAGAAAAGAAATCTGAGGAACCAGAATAAGTATAAGATCCAAAATAAAAGAAAGGAAAGAAAAAGGTAGAATATGAAGAAGTAGAATTGGATTGTGAATTATTGCTTAGACATGTTAAGATTACAGATCAATTTAATACTGAGAAACATAAACATTTATTATTTGCATCAGAGGAGGGTTATTCAATAATCATGGATCCATCATAAACTCAAGAATTAAAGAATTTAGGTTTTGCTCGAGAATTCACAAATAGAATTTAGAAATTAAGAAAGAAGGCTGGTTTATAATTAGAAGATAAAGTTTGCATATTCTATTCTTTTGACAATGATAATGAACTTTCTGCTGCAGTTGCATCTTAATTTGCTTGGATCAGAAATTAAGTTAAGAAACCACTTTTCCCATTGGTTGATAGAAATCACTAGCATACCGAAGTAGCAAAGGAGTCAACAGATGTAGATGGTCATTAAGTTCATATTTTGATAACAAAATATGCTCCAGTATTCTATAAATAGAAGTTATTGGTATTTTTAAATATTATTCTTTAGGAAACATATTCAGAGAAAGAAGTTGACACAATAATGAAAACTCTAGTACTTGTTACTAATTTACAAGATAACATTGAATTCACATTAGATGGAAAATAAGTTAAATTGGGACCAGAACATTACAGAGTTTAATGATTATCAATCCTAACATATAAGGAATAAATCAATCATATCTATTGCACTATCCTCATCACTCTGGATGAATTCTTTAATGTTCTTTAATTGAAAATCATGAGTCTTGGTCATGTACACAATTTGATCCAATGTTTTACTCTTATTCTGAATGGAGAATTCTTTCAGATCTTCAAAAAGTTCCTTATTATTAATCTATTTTTCATATTGATCTAATCTTTTAAGAGCTAATTCTTTGTAGTAATCTTTAATTTATTGCTAGATAGTGTAATATATACTTTAGGTTGTTAGGGATGCATAGTCAATTATGCTTAAACTATAGATTTCCTTTTAATCTTTTATAATTTCTTCTTATCCCTAATAATAAGTTCCTGAATCTCACTCATAAACTTTCCTGCTTTGAGTGGTTCAAAGTTGGCTAACTATAGATTACCTGTGGCGAATTCTTCAATCTTTTGTATATTTTGTTCGATGAATTTCTTGACTTCATCTTCAGAATCCTTGAACTGTACTCTTGCTTTTAACTATTCTATGATTTGAAGGGCTGTGACTGCTTCTTATTTGACATCCTTTCCGCAGGAATTATATTCCATGAGTTTGGCCATAGTTTGTCTTATAAATCTATCTAGGGCAAGTGGTGTGATTGGTTCTTTGTCGAGGTTCAGAACTTTTCCTCCGACTCTAACACTTGCTTATGTTGTGTAGATCACTTAATTTGGTGCAACTCGATTAACCGGCTAAGTGAATGTAGTTAATTAGCATGATGGATCAACACGTACCATTTAATAAAAGACTTCTTCTTTAATATCCTATAGGATTCGTGTGAAGTCAATCTTTGAATTGATTACTAAATCAATCTATGAACTTAAAACAGCTGAATTATGAATGATGCCTTTAAGTTCGGCAGTGATGGATTATGAAAAGTCATTACCTAGAGCCAATGTGTGGAATTTGAACTAATACCCAGAGGAGTGCAATTACTCAAACTTGCTTGATAATTCTGTAATGTATGTTTTGATGCCATCATCTTCTCCAACACCATCGGTTACAAAGACGATTAGAATATTGTTAAGTAATTGTCCTTCATCAATGAGTTTCATTAGTTCCCTAAACCCTTATTCTATGTTGGTGTCTTCACCTTTTTGAGTGGTGAGCTCTGGTGATTCTTGTAGTGTGGCAGTGTCATCAAACTAAATACAATATACACTTTTTAATCCACTGATGAAGTAATTCCAGGCTTTGCACAGATCGGGCCAGACTTCACTCATTGATCCTGATCCATCAATGATGCCAACAACACTATATTCTGATACGGCTGCAGATTCTTTAATCAAATATAAATATGGAGTTGACATAGTTTATTAATTGTAAAATAAAATTTATTTTGAAGAGATATGAGATTTACAATACCATAGAACCTCTACGATAATAAGCTACTATTTTAAAATGGACAGCAATAATCAATATCTTCAACTATAAAATACTCAGTTCCTCTAGCGTTCACTTATTCAGGGAGAAAATTCAATTTAGGGTACTCCTCATAACCTAAATATTATATAATAAATACGAAAAGAGGGCATAGAGTGATTTTTTCGTGGCTTCCTTAATAATTTAATGAAAATGCATTCTATTTGGCTAATAGTAATGCAACATATCTGCCAAGTTATCTTCCAAGATCTGGATCACAATCAAGACAGCAATATTCAGCCTCACCAGTTAAAAACACTACATCATATAATTATTACACATACTTATCCCCTGGATATGTAGATTTGTAGTAGAATTATGTTCAGAAATTATAATTAGACTAGAAAAAATCAAATCCTATACCTCAATTTCAAAACGTAAATCATTCAAGTGTTCCTTTGAGTAAGTAGTCACATCCTGCTTAAGAATAATAAAGCTCTTCAGAAAATCCTTATAATCAGTAATAAAGATAAGAATCTCAATCAAGCTAAAATTAAAAAAAATCAAATATACCATAGCCTATCCCAAGCAACAAACATCAATAACAAGAATCTCGATAAGAAGATTAAGCCATTTTCGAAAGGCCTTAATGTTAAAATCCAGATAAAAAAGAATAATCAAACGATAGGGCTTCTTCAGAATAGCCTGAAGAATAAAAGATTCCAGTTTTAAAACTTCTTCCTTTTCCCAAGCTTATAGATTAACTTTATGAGGTATCATGGAGATAAAGGGCAGTCCAGGCAAACTATAGAAGGTTCATTTAGAATAAATTAAATGAATAAGAGATTCAGAGGGAGTATGGAATCAGATCCTCACAAGCAAAAAACCAATTACGTGGTTATATTAATGGGATGTTATAAGTTAGAGGGGATGGTAATTGCTTCTATACTGCCTTTGGATATCAATTTTTACTCTTATTATTAACGAAATTCTCTAATAATGAATACAATTAATTTATGAATGAGTATAAAGACAAGGTAAAATTTTTAATTAATGGTCCAAATGGATTTTAAATAGAAAATGAAGAAGCTTAATAATAAGTCAAGTCCTTCTTTTATGACACTTTAGAACAACTTAAACTGTTTCCAAGTAATGAATAAAGAGAATAAGAACTTTTGAGAAGATTTTAAGCTTTCGAAGAAGTTGATGAATATGTTAATGGAATGTTTTACGGTGCCTCGACTATTTTCTTTCGAAATTTGGCAAATTATTTAGTAGAATTCAGTGAAATGAAGGATTTATTATTCGATAGATAAAATCTATTAATATGGGAGCTTGAATGCAATAACAATGAAATAGTTATTGCTATTCTTGCTGAAAAATTGAACCTGTATTATTACTTATATTTAGATAAATCTAAGTACTTTTCTTTGATTCCGGATCATTCAAAGTGTCAAATTATGGGAATGGAAAACACAAGATTATGCTTCTTTTAAGGCCTGGGCATTACAATATTGGTTTATAAGAAGAAGTAAATTAATTAGAATGAAATAAATAATTAATATATATTTTTTTGTAATTTTATACAATCTAGTTACAAAAGGCAGAAAAAAAAGAGAAAATTATCTAACGAAGGGGCTCTCGGACATCTCCTCACAAGATAATAAAAATAATAATGAGGCAATCTAAAATATATTTAAAATGATAATGTTCATAAATTCTTCCTTAATACTTTTTATGTGTCTGCAAACATTTTTGGGACATGCTTTTCTCCAGATAAGATATCTACTATTAAATCAACTGCCTTGAGATTCAATTTGAAAATTTCATATTATGTTGATTCTAAATACCCAAGTTCTGGTTATTGTCCAATTAAGTTTTGGAATAAAGTCAAGTTACAATATGTAATAAGAGGAGCAACCATGATAAGGATTTGTGAACTGCTAATTTGAAGGTACATAGTTCTATTTTTATGCCTTCTGATAGCATGTCGGATAAGATTTCCAATTTTTAACTAAATTAAGAAATAAAATACTTTTGGGTTTTCGGGTTATCTTCCGCATGTTTGTGAGCACATTTTCTTACAGCAAATTAGGCAAAGATATTATTATTATTCTTAATCCTTTAATCGTAATTTAGGTAGGAATTTACATTTTTTTTTTTCACAAGGTGCTAAATTGTATTTAATTAAAAATTGTCTAAAATTTAATGTAAAGAACCCGATATAGTTTTCCCGTAATCTAGTTTTAAATGAATTAAATTCATAAGGCAGACAAAGTACATTAACTTCACTTTTTAATTCCTTTTAAGTAATCATTTCAAAGACAGCTTCTCTATTCTATGGGAAGAGAAATTATAACTATTATTAAAATTCAGCAATAAATCTTTAGCTAGTAGAGTTTATTGAATGACTTTTAATAATTTAAAGAGTATTTAGGACATGTTTAAGTTTAGAGTATCTATGATATTTTATTTGTTATTCTTATATTTTAATCTTAATAACTAAATAACATCTTAAAGGAATAGGTGATGATCTCTTGAATAAAATGTTTTAACATCTCCTAATAATTGAAGTAGTAGATTACAAAGTACACAAGAGAATATTTCATCAACCAATTCATTAACTTTTAATCCAGCATCTGTTGTGAATTTTGCATATTCCTCAACTATATTAGTGGGTAGTGTACTGAAAAAGAATCCAATATTTTCTAAAAATTCTTCATTTTCCAATTAGTTCAGGATTTGAGGATTCATGAGTGGAAAATTGTATGGTGAAAAACAAGATGGGCACTTCAAGTATGAAGATTAACCGAAGGTATATCGGTCTTTATTTTTTTTCAAGCATTATGAATGGAATAAGTGGCCACAACAAGTTCCATGGATTGAGAAAATATCAATTGGTTGATTTCCTTACAGTGGAACTTATAGCTCAAAAGTATGAAAATTAGTGAATTATAGGAGAGCTGCTTTATATTGAGCTTCTCCCTCCCCAAAGGCAATAGAGCATACTGAACATGATTAATCTAAAATAGTAGGAGTGTCATCATTTTTCATTTAATCAATAAATCCTTTGCCCATTTAATTGAACTTCCCTAATAATTGCTATTTCTTAAGTTGAGATCTTTTAGCTCGATGAGCGTCATCTTCAAGTTGCTGGGTTTAAAGAATTGCTTATTCATCGAGAAGCATAACGAAATTGCTGTAAACTGAGTCAGTGGTTTGAGTTAAGTTGACATCTGAAATGATTTAAAAACTAATTTATTGTATTTCCTTTAGACTTTCTGATATTTTTGGATTATTTCCAAAATATTTATTCGCTTGGAAGAGGAGATTCACATATATTGATGAATTTTCCAAAAACATAGCTATATTTTTTAACTCTCCTTTTTCTACTGATTCTTAGATTTTGGATATTAGATTTTATAATATCACTTATTGTTAATCAGTTGCAATAGCTTGTAAGATAACTTTTCTTTTATAGGTGATAGTTGATTTAGGACTATTGAGTTGTTATAATTCTGTAGCTAATGAACTTCCAAAAAGTTATGTAAATTAATCATTTTAGGTTTTTAATTTTTCATCAATTTTCTCCTTTAAGGATATTACATGCTTTGCAAAGACAGGTTCATATTATGGGGGAAGAAGAGTCTTCTTCAGCTATAGTTATTCATTATCTTTGTTCAATTCACAAGAGCTTAGTATGATTTTTTGTAAGTCTAAGCTACTATCATAACTGAATTATTTGAGTAATGTAATCATATCCTTAGATGTATAGAAGGTTTGTGCATAGAATATTGTTTAAAATAATTTTGTTAACCCTTTTTAAACCTATTCAGGTAAATCATTTCCATAAATGTCCCCTTAACATTGAAAATAATCATAATCTGATTGAGAAATTCTGCAAATAAGTGAAGTGGGATCTGATGGTCTATTTAATTTTTCTGCAATAATTTAAAATTATTCAATAATGTCATTTAATCCTTCCTCTCTGAAAAGAAATGCATACATTTAGACATAAGCAACATCTACTTATTCAAGTGCAACTTCTCTTAATTTAACATGTTCCTTATAAAGTTTAATTTATCCTTTGTATAATTTATCATTTCCTCTGTATTAGAATATAATATAATTTAATAAAGCTCTTTTTAGTACGAAAAACATCACTTGTTTGAATTAAAATGGATTGTCTCCACTTACAATCAACAAATCTTCATATGCTTCTTGAGATTCGTTAAAGTATGATAAATATATGGAAAGTAAAACAATGAAATTTCGATCGCTAATGATTTGATTACTTAGCAGAGTTCTTAAGAGATCTTCATTGTGTATTTCAAAAGAATTAATAAAATTATTTATGAAGTAATGAAGAACTATTCTAAGGATATTCAATAGACCCATCTTATTTTAATTATAATATTATCTCCAAACTTCTACGAGATTGGCTAATAATTTTCTATATCCAGCCATAACTTGAATTGAGATGATTTAATTGTTTACAAATTGCATCGTAACTTCTGGTGATAAAAAGTTAAATGTTTTAGCTTCTGTTACTGAGCAAGGATAAGTCCTTGTAAGAGCATAGATAAGTAAAGAGTCATTTTAAAGTTTTTAAAAGGTTTTCGAGTGAGGGGTTGTAGCAATGAATTTAAATTACTCATTTTCAGGGCCTAATAATTCTTCTATTTAAATAAGGCAATTCTTAATGACATCTGTTGAAAACTACGAAAGAATCAAATCATCAAAACGCGAGGATAAAATCTAAGATTTGTCATTGCAGAGGGGACTAAAATTAGTAAATCATTACATTTGAATCATTCTTTCTGAGAAAATCTTAAAAAAATAAAAACATTTATTGCTATTTGTTTCCTTATATAATTTCAATAATTCTAATACGATATGCCCTTAGAATTAATAAAAATATCCAAAGAGTCCTGCTTATAGAACATCATGCTTGCACATCGTTTACTTGATTTAATGATTTTTTTGAATAGCTTTTACTAGTTCTGTAATTGAATTGTCTTCAGAATAACTGTATTGATTAGCAATTATTTTGAATTTACTATTATCCTTAGTAATAAATTTATATCTCTGTATTGGTTTGTAGAGATGATTAAAATATTTAAGTATTTATCTGCATAAATAAGGTTTAAATTTTTCATCGACATGTAATTCATAAAATATTTCAGATATTTCTTTGTCTTCTGATGGAATTACTTAGCAGAGAAACCCATTAAATTTAACATAAAGTTCTAAGATTGTACAATAACACATCTATTATTCTGCAGATATCTTAGTCAGTTGAAAAGTATTGAGCCCATGAACATGGCGTAATTGAATCACACTTTAAAGTGCTTTGTCAACAGGTTATTGAAGATATTTGCTTGTTATCAAACTGATTGTAATATTATCTGTAATGATTTCTTGCAAAATATTCATGATTAATTTATAGATTCTTTATATTCCATTGATAAGTGCTTGATATTTTACAAGTTAATTAGCTTATGTTTACACTAAATTTGTAATTTATGCATCATCTAGTTATTCTTGAGCTATTGTAATCTTTTCAAAAAATTGAGGTGGATATTGTATTGATTATTCTATCTTACTGATTAATAATGAAAAGGCAACTTGTATGAAGTTTCTATATTAAGTACAAATTCTTTCTATGATAATTCAAGAAAGTACCTCCTAAGATAAGTTCTGGATTTTGATCAACCATATTGTTAGCTTAATGCATTTCACAGAATGACTCTTTTTTCATAATAAGTATGTCACCACAATCACAACAGCCTCCATTAGAATAATGATATGTAATAACATGATCTGAATATTTAAATGTGATACTTTTATGTTTCTCTGGTTTATAGCAGGCTTAACAGTAAACATGAGTTGGCTCTCTGCAGCAGTCAAAGCATTTGTAAAATAGAGTATCCTTGGGTATTGTGGCAGAGCAGACACTTTTTTACCCTTTTCCTATAAGTGATTTGATTTTTTGGAAGGCATACCCATCAATGTTAAGGGCTTATTACACGAGCTCCTAAGCACTAAGCCCATTGAGGTTGAGGGCAGCATTTTCTATCTATGTGATTGTTTAGGCAATATTCATAATAAGAAATATAATTATTTTTCAATCACAGTGATTTGATCTAGAACTTTACATTTCAGTAATAACTGCCCTTGTACTAACATAAATTATATTGCTTTTCATACTTCAGATGAGTTTTTTTTTAATTAATTTTAGTAGATACTAATTTAGATATACAAATACTTCCTATTTTTTAACTTTTGATATCTCTCATCAATTGTAGGATATCTAATGTGGATTAAAATTTACCTTTTCTCTAGTAATTCGGATAATCGAATTGTTTTTGATCAGCACTAACTTTATGTGATTCTTCTGATTTGATGGTTTCTGACTGTTTTCGTGAATTGGGATGAGGTTGATAGGCAAACATTCTATTAGAAGTACACTATACCTAGACTTTAATTGAATTTCTTCATTGATGTGTGGTGAGTTTTATCTAATATAGGCATCCTGAACCCGAGGTCTAGTGAAATCTCCTAATGAAAACAGTAGACTGGCATAAGATTTATGTTTGTCTGGGACATTCTGTAATTTCGAGTTGAGGGCTTCTTTGAATTTTTGAGTCGCTTAAATAGGTTTATCTGGAGATTAAGTTGAATCTTTCCTCATAATTTTTTGCAGGATATTCGAACAATTAGTAAGATCTTACTTAAAAGTATTTAATTCACCAACAGAGGTTGAGTTTTTAGCACTTCTATATATTGTTAGATAATTACTGCATTTTTCTTAAATTTTGGAGTGTGTCTTCTTTGAACTGTGCAGTCTTAGGTTGATGGGTGGTGAGATTTTTATGGACTCCTACAGAGACTTTGCATGTTTTTGCTTGTGGTGAAATCATATTGGATCTTATTACATAGTTTATTACAGATTAATGGTTCCTCTATCAATTTATTGATTGGCACTTAAATTTAACATGGCTTACTTTTGTTACATTAAGACACTTGCTTTGCTTTCCCTTTTGGGAGGATGTGTCAAAAATTATGGTGGTGAATGACTATCAGATACTTACTCATATGATTGAACGATTTACTTGGTTTAGAGTAATTCAATCTAATTTATGATATTTCTTACATTATTCTATAATTTGAAGATTTCGTATTGTAGTTTTGCATTTTGTGCAGATTTTTGATTTAATTTTTCGATTAGATATTGAATTTTATCACTTTCAGTTCTTGGATAGCTCACGGATATTTATTCTGATTAATTGCGATCATTGGTATCTTATTAAGATAATTTGGCTGCTAATTTCTCATTTTCCTACTTTAATTAAAGTGAAGTTGCTTATTCGATATCTAATTTTGATTATAATTCTGAGATTCTTGCATTCAATTCTATGATCTCTAATTTGTATTGATTTTTAATTTGTTCTTTATCTCGTTGAAGGGTGAATATCTATTATTTTAATTCCATGTCTGCGTTATTAATTTGATTTTATTATTTTTTAATCATAGTCTACTCATATGAGCTAGTATTAGTGTTTTCGACTTCAGGTATTGCTATTTACAGATGTTTTTTTACTACTTAACATTAAATTTGTACGTCCAGAAAACCCTTTTTATGGGAAGCTGAATTTAGTATTATTTTTATTGGACGGTGCAGGTGGCTCTTGAATATTTGGTGTTTCTTGTTTTTCTGATTTCTCGGAGGCGGATTAGTGAAACTCTTCGAAAACCATATACTATATCTGTGAATTTTCTTTTTCTTGTTCAGGGGATGATTCTTCTTTTTGATTTCTCTCTGATTTAATTTATTGTGATTAGAAGGATTGAGATTGTTTGGAAAAGTTAATATCATGTTGTTGTTGATTTTCTGGTATTTGGCTACAAAATTCTTCGAAGGTGTCGATTTCTTGGATCTATTTACTTGGAATTGCTGTACTTTGGGTGTTTGTTCTTTTTGTTGCTGAGTGTCTAGGAAATCAAGAGTTAATCCGATGGGTTTTCGCATTTTGAACTTTGGTTAGTTAGTTTTCATATTAAAATTAATAATAAAGTATCAATTACAATATCCACAAACGTATTCTTCTTCCTAGTAATCATGTTTGAGGTCCACACAACCGAAGTGGTACCATTTTTGGCATTTATCACACTAAAATAAAATTATGCAATACTTAAATGTAGTTGAGTTCAGGGTTCCATGGCTATTAACAAAGACAATAGAGTTGGACACTACTCATATTAGTGAATCTCTTTTATTCAACATCCCATTCTAATCTATTGAAGTAGGTATTTGAATCTGAAGAATAAAGATTGTTAAATTCATCGCTACTAACAATAGTACACTTCTAAATTATAGTCTAGGCTAGAATGTAGTCATGAGTTTAGGTGGAGAATACTTCTGATTATGAAATCCATTTTCGAGCTCTTGGTACATGTACTAAAATCTCGTTTCTTTTCATAAACCATTTAACTTGGCATAGGCAGATCAGTTTCTATGACTCAGGCTCAGTGATTGAGCATATTTTTTCTATGGTCCCAATATAATCCTCAACTCCAGAATCTCCATTTTTAATTTGTACATGATCATTCAATTTGATAATCTACCCTTGAATTTTGATTTCATCGTATTCAGAGTAAAGAGAGGATTGAATTTCGAGAGCTTTGACGACCAACTACCCAAGTTGATGTTTTTTGTATAACTGCTTAAAAGAGAGGGTAGTGTCTTGATTTTTTTTGGATTTGGTGATTCGTTTACGAAGAGGAACTACAGTTTCGGAAGATTGTCTTGCAATTTTGGAAGGGGAGTCATTTCTATAATTCGTCCAGTGAATAATGCTCATATTTAATTTAATTAATTATGAGGTTTATGAGTAGCAAAGTGTATTAAAAAGCAAATTTACAACCATTATCATCGGTCTGAAATCTTGTTTCTGATATTTTAACAGATATATTCATTTTTTCTTGAGCAAAAGCCTACCTCTGATAGAATACAAGGTTGGGGGGTAGCTTAATGTATATACCCCCTTTATTATAAAGTTATCATTAGATCTTTCGTATTTTTGTTTAAAAGTGAAAAAAACAGTCTTATTATTATGAAACTTAACTAATAGGAGTTTGTGAGTATTTAGTAGGAGTTTAAGTGCAAATCTAAAGGAATCTTGATAAGGTGTAGAGTATGAAATTATCAATTAAATTAAATTAAGAATGTAGAGTATTAATATATTATTCAATTTTTTGTAAACTGCTCCTTATTGTTTTCAATCACCTTAAAAATGTCTTCCTTTGTTCCATAAGGATTCATGGCTTGCCAAATCAATATATTCTATTTAATATCCTTTATGAATTTTCCATCCACCTTCCAGATTGTTTTGATTTCATTGCCCTAAGATATTAAAAATACGATACATCAATTAATGGCTTCAGATCATAGAAGAATTACAAGTTTTTCTCATAAATAAACTGACTGAACTGTTGAGTCAGTAGAAATGTGTTTTATGGATTATCAATTGATTCATGACAAAAATCTAAAAATAAAACTAATTCCCATAGATTTCTTGCTTCTTATAGGAATTGTACTAAATTATAATGCAAAATACCTATTCTTCTAAAGTTTTAATTCAGGTCTTCTTTTTTTAATGAATTGATGGAATCTACTAATCTACAAGCATTTAGAATGTCCTCAGTTTATTTTCTTGGCATCTAATATATGTTAAATATACTTTTAAAGATTCAGAGACAATGAAATCAACTGCACTCAATACATTTTTTTTCTGCTTATATGTTATTTTTGAATATGGTAAACAAATTATACTGAGATTAAGATAATAATAAAATAATTCTTCGGTATCGAATCCTAAATGTGTATTTCCAAGTAAATTCAATTGAGAGTGACATTTTTGTAGATATTCATATGATTTTAAGTGAAACTTACCTTAATCTTCTAATTTCACACTGCATTGATGCTGATTTACATTAGGTAATTCAAATATAATGTTCCATAAACCTAATTCATGATAGTGTTTTAATCCCTACAAACATCGAGGAGATCTGAGCATCCAATCAATTTCAATACCTATTCGCTCTCTCGATACCTTCTTCTGAAGAGCTAACTTAATTTCTTCTTATGCGATGGCTTCGTAAATATTTTCAACAATTTTAAAATTGAATCTAGTAGCAAATCTGAAGGTTCTCAATATTCTAAGTGGATCATCCTTAAAAGTTTCAAAGGGTGCTAAGGGTGTTCTAATTACTCCATTTTCAAGGTCCTAAAGACCCATTTATGTAAAGTCTTCTACTTCATTGCTATTTAGGTTGTAAAACAGGGAATTGATTGTGAGATCTCTTCGGAATGCATCTTAAACTGGTGTTCCTATTACGATTTATGGTGTCCTTGAATCATCAGTGTAGGTTTCTCCCCTAAGGTTGACGAAATCAATGGATTGATCAAGTATTTTAATGCAGGCAGTCTCAAGATGTTTTGATTGCTATGGATTTAAACGAGTAACACCGAATCCGCTTACTTTGACATGTTTTGATTCCAGGTATTCTTTCATTTTGAGTACAAATTGTTCTCCACTCATATCATCTATGGCAATGTCGATATCATGAGATTCTTTGCCCATTAATTTATCTCTGACCCATCCACCTGCAACACGAAGAATAGATTTTAGGTTGGTTTAATTTCTGAAATCAAGTATTGTTTTGAAGATTGCTTCTTCTTTTTAAGTGATTTGTATTTGTTTGTTGAGTTGTGATTGTTGCATGCAAATGAGATTATTTAATTACTTTTTGAAAAAGAATTTTAACATTAATTCATGTATCATTTTTCTTCTCCTTTTTGGATTTGACGAACTATCTTAACTTGCTAATGCCATCTTGGCTATATTTCTTAAAATCGAACCCATATCTTTTTCCATATCGAATTTGTAGCAAGTAGTCATCTAGGGTTTTTTTGGAGATTCCAACTTTCTCTGCAGCTTTATCTAAGGACATTTGAATGAAGGTTCTATTTTAATCGTAGAATCCTGTATAGAGTCTTCTCCATAAAGCAACCTAATTAATGGTTGTGATTACTTTTTCTACAACTTATGACAAGGATCTTTATTTTGTTTTTTGGCTATTTTTTGTTTAAATGTCTTCTTTTTCGTCTAATATGCAATCAAGTAAACTGGATTTAGCTGGTCTGACTTTTAATTGTATGGATGTTTGTAATGGATTAATTTTGACATAGCAATTTTAATTGATGGGATCTGTGCCAATATTCTAAAAGACATGTAAATTGGGTGTGAAGTATGGGTGGTTTTCTATTTAGATATTAGAGTACCTAATTGTTTGGTTTCCTCTTCATTAAGTATTTAAATTGTGCAATGTTCAAAACTGTGACTTTTGAGTTTGAGAATGCGTATTAAATCGTAGACCCATAATTGATTGTCATCTTCTGTGACTTTGCAATCAATTTCCCCTAAATCTATGATTTACCCGTCTTTAATGAGGGAAACATTCATTCTTTTAATAGAATGTTATTGAATATCCTCCTATATGAATGATTATTATCTAAATTAAGTGACTAATACCTAGAAATGATAGGTTGATAGTGAGTTTGATCAACTCTTGATCCTTATCTAAATTACAAATCATAATACCTAGAGAGGAAAAGTGGTATGGGGACGTGAATCAAATCATGTTAAAGGGCTGTTTTTAGTTTAGACTTATGTTTCCCTGGAGGCATTTTTAATTATAAAGATTTATTTTATGGAACTCAAGAATCAAATACTCTTGGTAATATTGATTCCAATAATCCTGATCCTAATGTTGGCCGTATTGTAAGTGGGATTGTTGGGGTTTGTGAGTATTCCTAGCTTTTAGGATTCGTTACTCGATTTTCACATAAATAGACATCTAAATGGATTATAAATAGAAATGAATATCATAGAGCAAGTAAAAACTATACTAAGTCTAGGAAATTTATATTTAATACTAAGCTTACTTTAATTAGATCTTTGGAGTGAGTGCGCATTTGAGGTTCTATTGTTTTGGGGAGTTTTAAAATTATTCAAGTTGGTAATTTACCTACACTAGATTAGGACACTTGATGATAAGTAATTGAGTCTTTATTCTTTCACATCTAATCATAAGAATCAACTTGATTATTAGATAGCATGGTCACATAACAATTATTCAACATTAGAGAGTTTGTAAAATTCGAATAACCAGTTGTACTTCCTGCTCACAAAAGCAGCTTAATCTCTGATTTTATCAGACATTATAATTAAGTATTATTAGATTTAATTAGCAATACTCGTTCTCTGAAATAGGACTTAAATATAAGTTCAAGTTCTAATTCATCTAGTGATACATAAGCTCTAGTCCCGATTAATTATGCAGCAACAATGATTCATTGTACTGACTCTTTTGTTATTCGATTTCCTCAATTCACGGAGGAGTAGTAAGCTAAACTTACTGGTTTTGATGTTAAAGAATGGTTACCCGAACAGCCAATGACATTGGATCCTACACTTAATTTCACTATGGTGTATGATAGAAGTGATCCATTTACAAGTGGGCCAGCAATTAGTTTAACACAAATAGTTTATTCTGATGAGAATAAGAAATGTTATATGACAGCTAAAGTGCTAAATAGTTATTTGGAGGATTTGGCTGTAAGGCATTTGGAGTAACACGAATCATAAGGAGAATAAGAACATTAGTTATTTGTGGCAATAATAAATGATGAGTATACAGTACTATCTCCATCCTCTTATGCAAATCAAAATATTACTGAAGCTGTTGTTAAATATATTAATGATACCAAAGCATTAAGTAATAGTTCATTTTACTCATTGTTATCCTAAATGAATGGTCCAATATATGAATAAATAAATGAATTGAGAACAAATACTTCAATCAATAGTACTTAATTAATCTACCCATTTGGCTCTTATAAATTCTATTTATTGTTTTCATAGGTCACAACTGCATCAACAAAGAGAGTTTCAATTGTAACTGCTCCAGAAAATGGTAGAAGATATGTATACATTGAACCTTAAGTGAATAACTTCACAATGCCAACCTTTATATTAATACATTATTTTGAAGAAACTGTCTTAATTTAAGAAC
>JMSD01000078.1:105166-138077 GCA_000715435.1 Paramecium caudatum | reverse complement strand
TAAATTATATAATATATTAGTTATATAATTAAATCAATATGTAATAAGATTCATTAACTAATAAGTACTTGCATAAAGGGTGACAAGCACTCAAATGAGTATTGCAATAATAAGAGTTCTTTGGCTCTTCTCTCTAAATATCTACCAAGAAGAATTCTCTATTCAACTTACACCAACTAATCCATTCTTTTGAAGAGATCACGTTCTGTGGCATCATAATTACCACTGCGAATTAACATTAATTTTAATTCAGTTTCCCTTATTCTCCATTGAGTATTATCACTAAAATACTATGCATTATTTTTTTAAAGATATTCGCCCAATGTTGTAAAGAGATTATGTTCTTCACATATTTATGCAAATCTTTTATGTGACATATACTAAACATTGCATTACTCAATATCACACTCTTAATTGAAGAGTTGTATTATTTATTATTCTTATTTTTAGGGTTCTAATTCCAATAACAGTAATCTAAATTACAGTAATGTAAATCTATTATTACCAAACAAATCTAATATCGATTAATATCTCAATGTAATCTCTTAAGTCTTGAATTCCTAAATACTTTACATATATGGAAATATTTCAGCATCATAATCTACTAATGATGAGTATTTAGGGATTGAATTTTTAACAAATTATCCAATTGTTTCATTTAATTATACTTATTGAACAAGGATACCAGTTTCAGTGAATTCTTTATTGATAATTGAATTGAGAACACTTAGATACACAGAGTAACTATTATCTCCAATCATCATTGAATGGAATATTTTGGCACTGGTTGTCTTCTTTTTGTAGTATATGATACTTTTAATTATTCTTTAATATTTTTAGAGCCAAACTTATTGAGGTTGTTGAAAATTCTCAATTTAATAGAATTCATAGAGTTAGATGTGCATAGGGTAATTATATTTACCATATTTAACACACCAGCATACAAAACTAGATAGATATTTTTGTAATGTTTATCTTGTCACAATATTATCTATTCTATCTCTCCTGAATGCTTATATTTCCTGTAATAGGAGTTGGGTTGCAATTTATGTATTCTTGGATGGGCATTTACTTACAAATAGTTTCTTTTCTATTGAAAGGAGATTCTTGACTGGAGACAATTGAGCCTCTAAATCGACCTCATTATCACTTTCGGATGAAGAATCATCAGGAGGGGGCAAAGCATCTTAGAAAACTTCGGATAATTATTGAAAATACATATTTGCACTTGATGATGTTTTTTTGGGGAAACAGGAGGTGTTTCTCTTGTGTCCCTATAGAGATCTACAGATTAATCTCTTCGCAATTATTGGGGTTCTGTTGATTCGCTGTGAGCTATATCTAAAGCTGATTTCTGCATTTAAGAACTAGTTGATTAGTTAATTTGTGGAGGGATGAGTAATTAGGGTTAAGAAGAGAAGAAGATTGTATTTGATTTCTCTGGGGGAAGAAGAGTGGGCCCAGGAGATTAAGGTTTAGGGAATTCAAGAAATATCTTACGTTTCATTGCTTATCTTTTGATATTTTCCATTTAGAAGTGAGGTAGATATTTGTGCAATTTAGTGATTTGCTTTTCTAAAAATGCTATTTATTTTAGGGATAATTAATGCTTGGTCATCAGAAGATCTAACTTTTTTTCAGCATGATTTTACCTTTTTAAAGCTTACCTTGAATCAATTTATTCCTCAAACTATGCTATTCTTCTTGATGTTATTTCATTAATCTATTGCTATACTGTTCTCTCTAATTCTCTTATTACTTTTATGAAAATCGTATAACTTTTGCACACATACTCCCCTACTGATTAGAAGTCATCTTGATGAAAATCTTCCTTCATGGTTAGAATGTTAAATAATTACTATGATCTTTATTCGAGTGTTTCAATCAAAACCTTTAAGTCATCATTGAATTTATCTTTATCATATGTAATACTCAAGTCATGATAGTCATCAATAAATACTTAGATTGGATATTTAGACATTTCTAAATAGGTTTGCTCTTCTGGATTTCTTGGAATACATTCTCTCTTAATCATTGAAAAATTAGCTTCACATGCCTAATTAAAAGTGACAATCATAGGAGTTTAAGTACTCCAATCATAGACTTTTTTCTTAAACACTACAGTTTAGATATTAGCATCTGCCAATTAGATAAGATCATTAGTATCTGTTTCTTAAGTCTTATAAGTTACTGAGTTTCCTACACATTCATCTTTAAATATTGTATGTTAATATTCCTATAAGATTTATTCATCTTCAATATTTTAATTAAGAATTTCTTTACGTTCTAAATCTTCTAACTTCTTTTGATATACTTCTTCAAATATTAGAGTTTATTATTCGAATTAGTGTTTAAAATCTTCAAACATTTCCTTTTTAGCATATTATAATTCTTCAGCAAACTTTTCCTCAATAAACTAAGCATTTGGTTAATTTTCATTAATATAAATTGATGGATCAACTTTATAATTGATAAACACTTTCATAGATTGTATTTCTCGTGTGAGATCTTAATTTTGTAGTTTAAAGAACTCGCACTCTCTCCTCATACTTAATAGTTCTTGTTCTAATTTTTGACATTTCTTACGTAAATACCTACCCTCTTTGATCATTTTATCATTTTGATCGAAGTTTAATTTTAAATGCCTCTCGGCTTCTAATAATTTACCTCCTTTCTCATTGAGTGTCCTTTAATACATTTAATGTAATTTCACTGTTTCAGAGAGACAATCCTTCTCTAACTTTCTATTAGTTTCTGATTATCTCTCTATGATTTCTCTGACTGCATGTGTATAAGAACCCCAAATCTTATCCAATATGGTTTGGTAGTCTGTACATTTGATGGCTAGTTACTATCCCAATTGAGTAATAGACCCAGTATACACCAATTCCATTTTTTGATAAAATTCACGAATGTTGTTATATTGCTATTATTGGATCTACTGGGCCATCATCTATGATAAGAGGGAATTTACATCTGTCCACTACTCTAACTGCTTAAGATCCTTACGTTCGTTTAAGTCTAGTGCCCACTTCGTCCTCGTACTCCTATTACTTGCATCATTGGCTCGACTCATTAATGTACGCATTGCAAAAATCTTTGTTATCAAAAGAAATACTGTTCCATCCTCTCCCTGAATGGTGCGGCAAATATTTTGCAGGGAGGGTAATTTATTGGGAGACCCATATCTTTGAACACTTTCTTCGCTCAACTTGACTTTACTCAGGAGATCAGTGTGAGTTTCGACCCTGAAATGAATACTCTTCTTGGGTCTTTAATTTTGCATTATAATAATATAATCATCATCTCCCAACCATTCTTAACTTTTTCTCTATACATTACGATAAGTGCAACATTTCATTAACATAGTTCTTAGACAGCATTCTAACTTGCTCTGCCTTCTATCTGTCAAAAAAATTAGCAATGTCAGATAGCTCTTTTTATGGGAGTTTGTTATCTAATTTCTTTCCAAATGATCTTGGAGAAAGTACTCCACTGGAGATGTGTTCTGAAAATCCTCTTGACCCTATGGATGATATTCTTGATATTAAATTGCAAATACTATTCGCGTAACGTAGACAGCTTATTTAAGTTGAGTTACTCTTTGCTAGTTGTTATTGTTTTAAACCGATTCTCTGCTTTGTCGATTGTTGGTTTGAATTCAAATTATGAATCGCGTTTTAACATATATTTTTAATGCAATAATTACCACATGGTTATGTGTTACAATAAACTATACCAAAAAAAGGAGGATATGGGGAAATATATATTTGTAGTAAGAATGATAAGAAGTATGCAATGAAAGTGTTTGTCAAAAATGTTGAGTAATACCTCCATGAAGTGAACCTATGTACGACTCTAAGGAAGCATATCAATATAGTTTAATTAATTGATCATTTTGAATGGGATGGCAAGAAGGTCATTGTGTTAGAATACTGTTGTTAAGATTTATTATCATATTTGCAAGAAAATAAGTAATTAACAGAGTAGGAAAGATTGCATCTATTTGCACAGATAGTGAGTGCTTTTAAATCAATATTTGATGATCTTTCTGAATCTGGAATGAATTTTTAACATAGAGATATAAAACCTGAGAATCTTATGTTGGGAGAGGATAATCACATTAAAATAATTGATTTTGGGGAAAGTAGATTACAAGATGAAGATGATACTTTTCCAACAATGAAAACATCACTTTGTGGTACACGAGGCTTCATGGATCCTATGATGGAATATGGAAATGAAGGATTTTAACATAAATCTGATCTTTGGTCATTAGGTGCAACTCTATATTTTCTTCTCATGAATCAGAGATTACCCATTGAATCAAGTTAAATAATTTCTAAAAGTATAAAAATTCCATAGTCGAAGAGGAAAGAATTCAAATTAAATTTAATATAGTAAATGATTGATTCAGCATTGTAAAAATTACCTTATTCTAATGAATGTAAACATTTACTTGATAAATTATTAAGAGTACTTCCATCTGAAAGAATGGAATGGGAGGAGTTATTCACAAATGAACTAGTAAATATTTTTTAACCAGACAAATAAAATACTAAAAGAAAGATTATCAAATTATCTGAATAATTATCTTAAAATTTTGTGTCAATGACTTTTAAAAACCTTGCTGGTCCTATTGTAACTGAAGCTTATTATGTGATGCTTAGCAAGGGGTAACATTGCATTCTTACAGCCCAAAAGATGTTTCGATACTTTAATGAATAAAAGGCATAATTCATTGGAAATTGGTAGATTTTTGAAAAGTGTCATTATTTATTACATTTACGATCTCTTATCGTTTTGAATAGCTATAATTAAATGTTAACTCTAAAATGCAATAAATATTACAGAGAAGAAATTCCAGAAATATTGTTTAATGATCTCATTAATAATCCACAAAATTAGTAAACTTATGAAAGAATACAGTTACAAATTTACTATCATTTTGAAAATGTCCGCAAAGCAATGTAAGGAGATGGATTGGAGAATAGATTACGGAATCTGACTAGACTATCAACAAAGGAGGGAGAAGAAAATGAATATAATTAAGTGTTATAATTTGAAGGAAAAGAGAAAGAATACTTTCAATACCAAAAGAATGATGAACACAATATTAAAAATAGACCAGAATCTTATGATAATGAATATTTTTATCTACTCTATAAGGAAACCCTCAATAAATGTATAGCTATACTCCTCAAGAATTAAGATGTAGAAGGAATATTAAGTGATTTGATTGTGAGTAGGGATTTGGATGCATTTTATACAAATTGTTCTATAGAGAGAATTCAAAGCTATAAATTCAATAAATTGAACTAAAATCCAGAAGTATGGTTTGCTAAATTGAAAGTTATTTATAATTCATGATCAGCAACATTACTTCTTCTTCTGTACATTTGGAGTTCTTTCATCTATTTTGAGTACATAAACTTCATTAGTTCCAAGTGAACACTAACTTATTGGTTTCTTAGTAGAAGAGATTTTATAAATTTCTTGTATTCATGATATAAAATACCTGTAATCATTTATTTGAATGCTTGTTCTACATTTGAATTATTGAGTGCTGACGTTTCCATGAAACCTACTTTATTGGATTCACAAAATTGAATAACTTCATCTGTTCTTACAATCTTATATAATATTAATAAATACTCTTTATTCTGCCAAATCTATTTTATTGCCAACTAACATTATTACTATATCAGGATCACCATATTATTTGATTTCATTCATCCATCTTTAAGTAGATTCATAAGTTTATTATTTAGTAACATCATAACATACAAAAACTCCTTTAGCTCCTCTATAATATGCACTAGTAATAGCTCGAAATCTATTCTATAATCAATAGTACTTCTCTTATCCAGCTGTATCCCATATTTAACATTTAATTAAATCATTACCTTCTCTTACTGTTTTATTTATGAATTCTACACCAATTGTTGGTCTAGTTTCAAAAGAGAAGTCTTTATTTTAAAATCTATTGAATAAATTTGTTTTTCCAACTCCTGAATCACCTAAATGTAATTGATATTATCTACCAATCAATATGATTTTAAAGAGATAACTATATTCATCATCCACCATTATTATTATAAAATAAACTATTTATATATATAATATAATTTATGAGTGATAAAAATTGTTTCGAACCTATTTGTGAAAAAGAAGACATTCTAAATTTTAAGAGGAAAAAAACATCAAAACTTTAATTTGAAGACGACCCACCATAATAAGAGTGTCCATTGAGTAGAAATGTTTATGGAAATTATACTTGGAACATGTTGCATACAACAGCAATATATTATCCAGATCAGCCGACAGATGAGTAGAAGGAAAAAATGAGAGGATTCATTTAGGGAATTGCTGAATTTTATGCCTGCTAACATTGTCGTGCTCATTTTTAGCAAGAGATCTTCAAAAGTAGAAAATCCATATATCTCAGATCCTCCTACTGTTGATTCTAGGAAGGATTTATCAATATGGTTTTGTCTGCGACACAATAAAGTGAATCATCTATTGGGAAAGAAGCAATTTGACTGCAGTTTTGAGAATCTGGAAAAGAGATGGAGGACAGGATGTTAGTGAATTAATTTATATAATGAATGAATCAAAACTTCGAGAAATGATGAAAATCTACACTGTGTCGAAGTAAGTGAACAAGAAAGCAGAAAAGAATTTCATTAAATTCTCATCTCAGTACTTTAAAGTGCATAAAAACGAAATGACTCCTGAGTTTCTCAATGAGATCAATTAATTGAGGACTAAAATCAAAGAAGAGAAGGCTTCTTCTACTAAACATACAAGTCCAGTATACAGTCCTCGATTAACAAACAATAGTGGGACGCGTCTTTTTAATTAATGTAAGAGTTAAGTGATTTTGAGCGAGTGAAAAGGCACGTTTCGATTCAGCTCATTCTGGACGTAATGAGTAGCATATGGATATTTTTAAGTTGTATAATGAAGAAATAACTGATCTTAAATAATGTTAGTTTAATTATCTAATTAGAACTGAATGAAGCAAATTAAAGAGCAGATATTAGTAGAAAAAAATACGAATAAAACATGAAAGGTAATTTAGTGAATTATTAAAGAATTGAATGATAAATTATTTGAACAAATGAGAATCAATGCATTACTGAATAAAAAGGTATACTGATTCAATAAGTAGATTTAAGATATGCAAGTGAAGTATGAAGGAAAAATAATAAAATCTTAGTAAACAGAGATATCGAGTTTATCTCTTTTTAATTAAGAGGATAGTAGATATTAAATAAATTTAGAATCCAGTGCTAGAGAGTAAAGTAGAGAACTTTTTTAATCAGAAATACAGAGGGCTCTTGAAAAATACAACAAAAAGAATGAACTCAAATAAATTTGAATTACTACACTATTTTAAGGTGGTTTCAATGAGTTATAATATCAGAATGATGATGACTTCATATCTATAAAACGCATTTTCATTCCTTTAAGAAAGCGAGTTATTAAATTGCTTATTATATATATGGAATAGTAGTAATCAGATATTAGAGAATTACTTCAGCTTTACAATAGTGCGGTTGACTTAAAGAAAAGAGCAGAAAAAAAGTTGATCAGATTCACAAATTCTTTGAAAGAAGTCGATAGAAAAAATTGTGGAAATGAAATCATTCATGAAATCAATGTAGTGAGGAATAAAATCAAAGCAGATCGATAGTAATAAGCTGAACAAACTGTTCGAAATACGTATGCTTAGCTGCAGAATTAGATGACTGAAAGCACTACATCTTTAAAGCATCAATTGCAAGCAAAAGAGTTGTGTAACAAATTTTCTTATTCTAAAGAACTTGAATAGTTAGAATTGAATTACAAGTGTTAAATATAGTAGTAGCAGTAGGTTATCAATGAGCTTAAACTCTAATATGAAGAAATAAGAGACAGTAATATTGTAAATATTCTTAGATAATGAAGAATAAATCCTGAGCTTGACAGAAAAAAATTAGCAGCTCATAACATTGATCGAAGACTTGAATAAATAAATTGCAGAATTGAAATCAGGTAACAAGTTATAGTAATGTAGCTCTTGAGCAATATTAAAATGAAGAATTCAAATTTTTGAATAACAGTAGTTAATTAAGAGTTTCTTAACCATTAGAAGTAGTTAAAAAAAGAAATGCAACTGCTGACTCAATGGAGCAATGTTAATTTGATACCCTAGCATCAGAAATGAGATATGAAGAAAACTCTAATTATGATAGAGAAATATTGTTAGGTTCATCAAATAAGGAGTTAGAAGACCCTCAATGTGAGATGGATGAAACAATAACATAGTTAAAATTTGAAGTCTAAAGTAATTTTTCATTATATTATAGCTCTCTAAGAAGATAAAGAGAGATTATTAAATTAATTATAAGAGAAGGTTTATTTATAAAATCAGGTTGATTAATTATCAGAAACAATTGCAAAGAATGAAGAAGCTTTTACCCTATAATTGTAAACTATCCAAAATAGCAATTAATTATTAGAGAAATAATCTAATGATTAATTAATTTAAATCTAGGATAATAAAGACTAATTGTAATAATTGCAACTCAAATAAAATGAGTCAATTTAGACAATAGAATAACTCAAAAAGGAAAATTAATGTATTTGAAATATTAATTTAGTAATGACATTGGAGAAAGAGCAGCTAACAAATTTAATTGAGACGAAAGATAAAAAGATAGCTTCAATATAGGAATTGAATGAACAACTTGATCAAGATTTAAAATAAAAACTGAGTGAGATTGGTACTCTAACTTCAGATTTATAATGTAAAAATATATTTCATATTAGAATTAAGATAACAAAACAAAGAATTGGTTGAGGAGGCTTCAAAAGCATAAATAGAGATTAATACTTTAAAAGCTTAAATAGTTGTCTAAGAAGAAAATCATAAAGAAACTAAATAGTAGAATGAAGGTAAATTTATTTTTATCCTTAGCATAACTTGAGGAAACCTAAAAACTACAAAAGTCATAAATTTTATTCGGTCAGGAAAAAGATTAATTATTATAATCCTTATCAGAGTTATAAAAGATATTTGCAGAAGTGCAATTGGAAAATCAAAGTAAATATGAGTATAATATTAGAATTGTAAGAAGAAAAGAACGAATAACTCTTGAAATACAATGAAAAATAACATGATCATGATGCTTTGTTGGTTAAAAATTAAGAAATCAAATCAGAATTAGAATTATTTAGAGAATAAATATTGGAGGAACAGTAAAAATTGACAGAACAAATAAAAACTTTAGAATCTAAAAATTCTACTTTTGAATAGAGCAATTAATAATTATAAAATTAAATTAAGACTCTTGAAGAATAACTATAAGAGACTTAAAATTAAAGTAATAGAATAATTTAAATTTAGCTAATAATAAACTGGCTCTTCATGAAGGGGTTGTCAAATAATATTAAACTGAAAAAGTTTAACATGAGCAATAAATAAATTAGTTAGCTAATAGAGTTGAAGATTTGTTACTTTCATGTGATAATAAAGATGAAAAAATAAATTGTAATAAATATTTTTATTTTAGTATTGGAGTAAGAATTAGAACTTGCCCGCAATACTCAGGATGAAAAATGCCATAAATTGACTGAATAATATGAGGAGTAGCTTAGATAAATGTAGGATCAACTTGGAAAATCAGTTGAAAACATTAGGTAGCATTCTGAAACATCATCTCCGGTGAAAGATGATAAATTTAAAGATTAAATTAATAGATTGAATGATGAATTGAGAAGAAGTTAATTGTAAATAGCTTCACTTTCTACAATCAATACTCAATTAAAGTAACAACTTAAAGAGATTGTAATTAAATTACAAATATTACTGAAAATTCAACCAAATGATCACCAAGATTTAAATGAATTAGTTCGTTTAATTGAAACTAATCTTTCCAGTTGTTAATCAAGTCCAGTTAAGCCAATTAAAAAAACTAGTATGAATGATGCGACTAAACTATTCCTTAATAAGGCTCGTTCATCTGTTGGCTCAGTCAGGATACCTTAAAGACAATAAAATGATGGTAGAAGAAGTCATTAATTCTAAACTCCGAGTTCAAATTCGGCTGTTGAATTCGATCAGATTTTAAATGATTCGGATATCTGAATTGAAATATTAATATGTTATATTGATGTAAATTTTCAACATTTTTCGTCGTGATAACTCCATAGAAAACTCTTAGGTCCCCTTCCTGCTGCTCTTTTAACAAATTCTGCATCATTAGGGGGTTTGATCTATTTGATTATTATAATACTTTCTTTGTGGCACTCGACAACATAGATTAAATGGATAGGCAAACTGATGAGACGGTAAGGGCAGCAGACCATTCTTCATATTAAAATTGAGTACCATCAAATAAGATTGATAAGCAAATAAATCCGTTGGAATAGATGTGCTCGTGCTCAGGTGGTTTTCCAATAAAGATGACCTACATAATTATGGAAATTTACTTCAGGAGATTCGATGGGCTAAAAGAGAAAAAGAGCTAAATACGTATAAGTTTTACATAATCATTTGAGAACTTGAATTGCAGTCTAAATTAATTTAAAAAATTACTCGAACTTCTCTCCTTAATAGAGTGTACCCTTTGCTCCTTCAAAGCTTACAATCCAATGTTTGATATCGTTATTGGGCATCCTTACATTAAATTGATCGGTATAGGCTTTCTACATTTGCTCCAGGTCTTTCTGGAGTCTCTTGGTCATTCTGCTTTACATTATAAATTAATTAATATTTTTATAATCGATTTAAAAGCCATTCACAGATCATTGCCGCTCAATTAATTTAATAAATGTCAGAGCCTATTGAATCGACGGCCACATCACGAAAGTCGCCACAAATATTTTACTCAAATTAGATGGAAAACTAGGATACACAAAAGCAAGTCTAAGAATCCCCATAATTTCAAGAAATCCCAGAGGAATAATTCAAATACTACACTCCAATCAAGTCAATGCCAAAATAAAGAAACTATAAACTTATCATTAGAATTATTCTTTTTGGGGAGATATTCTTTTTCTTTTTCATCGTGATATGGAGATACAAGTTATGATTAATTATATATATGCAATAAATATAAATACTATCTGTTGGATCGGGTGGATGTGGACTGTTACTGTAGTTGAATTTACAAGATTTAAATATTCCGTAGCCTCTAACAGCTATAGATGTGAAGGAAAACTTAAAAATAAATTTTAATGGATTAATTGGGCTATTTAAATCAAAGACCGCTTTGTATATTTATGGCCAACTAAATACCCTAATAACCATTCCAAGGCTACTTGAGCTTCAAAAAGTGACGAGATTTTCATGTGGTTGGTAGCATGCTTTAATATAATGTGATTCATTAATTTATGGAATTGGATCTAACAAATTTTATGAGCTCGGATGTCCAAAGAAGGAAATATATTAAGACCCATAACTAATAATGGATTGTTAAGCTATTGATATAGCTTGTGGATTTCGATAAAGTTTTATTATAAGGAAAGATGATATATTGGTATCGGGGCAAAACAAGAATAATGAGTTATGCAGCAGTGATTTCTAAGTAGCTGAGCAGTTCACTGTAGTAAAGGTTGGAAATCTGAAAAAAATCAAGTGTGGATAAAAATTTACATTAGCTCTTACAAGTATGGAGATTATTAATTTAAGATGAGAATCAATTATATGGCTGGGGTTGTAATTCATTTGGTTAACTTGCTTAACCTGCAGAGAAAATTGTGCAGAAAAAATTATTAATGGAGAATGTTGTACATTTTGATTGTGGATGGAGCCATTAAATTGTATAAACTAGTACTGGTGTTTATGTATGTGGAAGAGGAGATTTAGGGTAACAAGGAGATAATTAAAAATAAAATAATGAAGAGTATAAAAAAGTAAACATAGTTGGAATAAATGTGAAATGTGGATCAGAGAGTACAATTATTATAAGTGTACTCTCAGAAATTTATGTAACAGGATGGAATGAGCATGGAAATCTAGGTTTAGGACACAATGAGAATGTATATTAATTTGAAAGGCTTAATGGATTTCATAAAGTGAAATGCAAAGGAGCTTCTATGTTTTTATATAAATGAATCATGGTAAGTCACAAAAATTCTCTTGCTGATAGAGATTCCAGAGTCGTGATTTAATTTTGTTAATCACATCTCTTATGATGACCAGTGATTGGTTTCTGTCTTCATTCTCTTTAAACAGTATCTTATATAGATTGTCACGACTAATTAATATATATTTATACCCTCCAACAGTTAATAGACCGGCTTTTACTGCAGTTCTAATTGTAAATGAATGATGAGGGCCTAAGGCCTTGCCATAAGCGTCAGAACAAATGGAACTTAAGCTTTTCTTTTCATCTTAGAGGATTGAGTTTATCAACTCATACACAAAATCAAAAAACCATAAAAGTCTTAAGATAGTTCTGGCAGATGATTCATAATCATAGTAGAAGTCTCCCTGTTTGTATCCAAATGTTTCTGTATTTTGTCCATTAAGTTTTGCAATGTCTTAAAATTAGGTACAGTATACCTCTTTCTTTTTCTAATAGAATGAATTCAATCAAAGAACCATGTTAATGAGATTTATGATTTCGTTATAAAATGTCACATTTAGCTTTGATATCCTCAAATGCTTTTTTTAATATTCCTCCCATTTCCATAAAAATCTATTCAATACATGGTATACTTTTGTGACTTCTCTACACATTGAAACAAATGTTTGAAATTCATTAAGTTTTTGAGTATCCTCATTTAGGAGTTTAAGATAGCCAATGAGTCTTTATAGTTTGAATTCTTCTTAATTTTCCATATAATAATAGAAATTATAATTAATTGTCATTAAAATTTACATTTCATAAACTATATTTATAATTTGTCATTATTAATTGATAATATCTCATATGAATAGATAATAAATTATATGATTTAACTTCCCAACAATTAACTTCTTGAATCTCAATTTTACATGATATATCCAGGTTATGTGTATCCATATTATTGGTGTTAACCAAATTAGCCAAGTATCGAATATTAATATGATAGAAATGAAACCAATTGATGTTAATGAACCCAGTTAATCAGATTGTGTTATTAGTGGATGCCCACCTCTAAAACAACTTGAATCATATGTTAGAAACTTGATTGAGTAGGATGAATCTGCTGATTCCCTTATCAAATAATGTAAAAAATAAAAACAGGAACAATTGGCACTCATTTTAGAGAAAATCAAGCAAAAATGTTAGAAAACATCAAAAAGCAGAGAAGAATTAATAAAGTATTGTTTGAGAAAAGCACTTAAATACATGTTTAAAAAAGTACAATTGGAGAACGAGTGTAATCAAATTCTTTAAATCAAGAAACCAATCTGAAATCAGCCAAAAGGATTTTTTCTGAAACTATATTTCATGAAAGTTAAGTGACTGGTGTTTTTCCCTTTAAAAAGGATAGCATTAACAAAACTATGAATTAGGAATTTTTGAAAGAACTTTTTTCTTCTTAAAATTTTTTAATAAATTATGAGGAATTTTTATGTAAAAATACATATTTAAAAAGAACACTTCGATGATGTGATATAAAAGGATAAATAGAAAAAAATCTAATCATTATGCCACAATATCTTAAATCATATTGTTAATGATAAAAAAGTAAAATAGTGATATATTTAGAAACCATTCGATGTAAAGAGATTACCTTGGTCAGATAACTTAATAGAAAAAACAAAGTAAATTGCTTATTAATTGCTTATTTAAAAATGATATTATAATTAAATTCACAATAAAATAAGTAATATTATGGCAATTAACTTCACTTCACTTGATGTAGATAAGTATTCAGAGTAGCACCATGGATTAGTAATGGTGGAATTGAGTGCGCATTTCATTTTCAATTAGTTCCATTCACATTATGAAGATTTTAATTTGCATGAATTTGGACTTGTGTATTATAAACATCTAAATTATAACAAATAGTACTCAACATTTTAGCATTAATTATTAGCCCAATAACATAATCCAGTGTTACCTGTACATGTATCATATGTTGTATAATCGGCACATTTTGAACAACGGCTAAATGTAACAATAAAAATACTTATTTCCCCATATACATTGTACTCCATTAACAAATGTACAATCGTAGGAATAAGTTTTGTGTTTGCAATCCTATATTACACATGTCATAGATTAATATGGTAGGACAGTTCTGGTATTAATGGACAAAACCTCTCCGTCAACAAGGACAACGCACCTGATAAACAATAATTATACTTCACTTTGAATCTTGTATTTCTGCATCCTTTGACAGTCTAAAAATTTTTACATTCATTGATAGTTACACAATTTCCATCTTACCAATCACATGATGTACTCCCAAATGATGAACAATCATATTCACTAGTCTAAGATGAACATCTATGAGAGAGATATTGTTTACGTTTTCAAGTTACATACTCCATTTGTATTACTTTACATTGATGTTGAGCTGTAATCAGTTGTTTTAGTGCCAGTCCACACACAACCATACGTATAGTAAAAGCAATCATATTCATTTGAGTATTAATTGCATGGTTTCTCTTGGCTTGTATAAACTTAGCATGAGTTAGTTGTATAGTTGTAATCGCAAAGTTTTTTCCTATTAAAATCGATAGCTTGATAGCATTGTGAAGTATCAGTAATTTGATTACATGTGATGGTCCCACTACAAGTTTGGGCATCAGTTACAAAGAAGATTGATAATAAGATAATCATATTTTAAAGTCAATTAACTCAAATTAATTTGATGAAACAACTCCTATGTAATTTCCACATACACATAAATTGTCGATCCTGCCCTTTCTAAGTTCATAATTTGATTCTTAATAATCTCCCATATTAACTAACAGTTAACCATTTTCACAAGCAGTAACAATAGCCCTTATTTATAATACTAATACTTCTATTCATAGAACCAATCAGCACAAGATATAATAGATGGAAAACTCAGACGACGGCAAGCCTGTGATAGATTACGACAATCATATAGATCTATTACTGATGTCTCTTAATCGATTGCCATTAGTGTTATATCATCTTGTTTATTCCATTTTACTATATTGTATTCTAAATTTGATTTAATTTAATAGGGACAAATTTGTTTGACTCTCAAATCAAAGTACAATAATTGATTAGTTAAGAGACATCCAACTTTAGGTTAATTACTTAAACTTAGATCAACAATACGAGAGTTCCTAGTAGCTATAGTTTGGTTGATGCATTTTAAAGTATTAAGATCCCATTCTCTTAGTGTAGAATCAAGGGAACCAGAAACTAAATGATGTTCATTAAAGAAATCACAGCATGTAAAAGGTTTTGTTTTAAAAGGGAGGAGATCATGGATTAATTTAATTTTATGATTTGAGTACTTGAAAATTTGTAGCTTCTCTCCAACACTTATGAGTAAATGGCCTACAAAAAGAACCTGGATTGTAAAATTGTAATTTTATTGAAATATTGTTGGATGTGCTTCATTTTGATTCATTTGAAGTACTTCATAACATTTACAATCTACCTATTAACTACTAATTTCCTTGATCATATGTGTTTAGGGCAACTCTTACTTCTCTATTCTCTTACATAGAACAAGCATAGAGTTCTTTCGAGTGAGTATAATTCATAATAAAAATCAATAATTTCTATTGCTATAATTGCTTCTTCGAATTTCGCTCTCTCTTCTTTGCTGAGTTCTTTGGGTTGTTTTTATTGAGCTGGTTGTGTACATTCTTCTCTTTTAAATGCTCTCAATTTGGGCTTCAGTCATTGTGATTTCTTCCTCAACGTCGTGGAACCTTTTATTAAGATCTGAGAATTTCTTCTTCCATCTTGCTAATTCTCGATTTTATTCTTCAATCTAATCCTAACATGATTCTTCTGCATTCTCAATGTTGTATTCTGCATCCTATACTAATTCTTCTAGTTTTTATATTTCTGCATCATTTTCTCTTGATATTTCCTTCAACCTCTCAATCTCATTGGAGAGCTATTAAATTTTTCCTTCATCTTCAATGACAATTTCTTTAACTTCTACTTGCCTGGCAGGTCCTCTCTTAACCATTAACTGCAATTCGAGTAATTATTTTTCCAACAGAATTTTTTTGCTTCTCCATGGTCCTTCTAATTCATCCATAGAAATGACATTTATAGGTCTATTAACATGATGAACTTCATGGATGCTTGGTACATGTTCGATTTCTTAATATTCAATACCTGTACTAACTCGAACTTCTGGTTGAGTGTAAACTGTTGTAGGTTAATTGTAGAGCCTATAGATTGGATTTTGGAGAGAATGAGAGTAATAAACATTCAAATTTTGAGGAGGTAATGAGGGTATTGGTTACAAGTTCATAACTGGCTATTGGATGATAATATTGGATCGTTGAGATGATGGTGATCCAATTACTCTTTGAGAAACATTATTATTTGGAGTTGAATAAGTGAATGCTCTAACTGGGGATAGAATATTTATTTACCACTTCTTTGTAAAGTTCCTGTTGTTTGGGATTGTTCGAGATAGGGATTGTATTCTTTTTAGTATGACTAATATTTGTATGCAGACATTTGTTATAAATAAAATTTATTCTGCTATTTTTTTTAAGAAAAAAGAATTGAGAATAAAGTATGAAGTAACCCACTCAATTGTTGAAGAACACGTCAATTCTATGCAGCATTCACGATATATAAGAATACTAGAATAATTGATTATATAGATATCCATATTAATAATAAAAAAATAAAGAAACTTAGGGGATTTAAAAAAAATTAAAAAAGATACGATAATTAGCAATTTAAGTGAATGAAATACCATAAAGTTAAAAAGTTAAATATTGTATGGGGGAGTGCTGAGAATGTCGAATCTTAAATAATAAAAAGATCAAAATTTAAAATACAGAAAACAAAATGTCTGGTCAAGCGCATTTCAAGTATTTCTAAACATTTATATAGTTTCCTTAACATGTCTAATTTGGGAATGTTAAATTCGCAGAATTCTCAACTTTATTAGAAGGCAATGCGGGATGCTGCAAACCATGTGCAATTATAAAAATTAGGAAAAAAACAACTATAATAAATTGCAAAAGAGTTAAATATACCAGAAAAATAAAAAAAGAGGAAATAGTCAACTAAATTCCAGACGCCCTCCTCAAATATATTGGTGATTTGACGCGTCCATTGGAATTTGTGTAGCAGACTTCCCTCCGCAATCACCAAATAATCCTCGATTTAATTAAAAAATTCCAAGAGCAATGCAGATCTTAAATGCCGCCTAGGCAAGTGAACATGCCGCCTATGATGGCCAACCCATATTACTTGATCCCACAAACGCAGCAAAACTAACTACTCACACAATACATATACCAATAACAACTTCGTTAACCTAATTACTATATGCCATAATAATGTATGAATTAGTATATTTAGATTAATGGATGGAATAAATATAATAGCCATAAGAATCATTATTGATGTGTCCTTGCAGGTATTTTGTTCAATAATTAGAATTCTTCCTTCAAAACGTATCACTAATGATGAGGTTGTTTGCATAAATTGTGATTAAAAATTACACATTTCATGTATAAAGTTGCCGATTAGTGATTTGAAAATGTTTGAATGCCCAAATTGTACTCTCAGTAAGATAGACCCACTGAATTAAATTGTTAAGGTACTTCAAAAGCCTCTTTTAATGGGTGCTCCATAAACTTAATTAAATTTCATGATCAGTGCAGAAGAATTCCAGTATATTTAAATATTTATTTAGTCAATTATAAGATCGATCTTATTAAGTGGAGGTGAGATCCATAAGGTTGGATTCTAAATACATGAATGAAACAACTTGGCCTGATTTTTGTGAAATTTGGATTAATTAATAGAGATTAATTGATTTTAAACCACTAAAATCAAATAGTAGCTTGAAAAAAAGAAAAGATGAAGTCCAAGTCATTCCATTGCAAGGATAAAATTTAGTCATTTTCATAAAGCAAGGATTCAATTAAGTGATCATAAAGGAGGGCTCGCTCTATGCAGAACCAAAAACTTAATTCAAACTTTGTGAAGAGTATTTTTCATTTATAATTTTAGTGGAGTATATGCATATGCTATCTATATGACCAAAAAGAGATAGGCTCAGGAATTGATAAATCAAATAAAATAGACCAAGGAATAAATTGTACAGAAAGAAGAATGTTTACAATTGATTCAAAAGGCTTGTATGGCTGAAAAAACAGATGCTGATGTGCAGATTGACAAGATCACTATTAAAGTGTCTTTGAAATGTCAATTTGATTGTTAGATGATTTAGGTAATTTGATATTCTATTAAGACTCCTGCAAGAGGACGATTTTGTACTCATGTTTAGTGTTTTTCACTTGAAAATACAATTACCATAAATGCAGGTACATCAAGGAAATGGAAGTGTCCTGTTTGTAAAAAGAAGATTTTTGATTTCTGTATTGATTAATATTAGTTGTCACTGTTAGAGAGATATAGAAGTGAGAAAATAAATGTAAAAGAAATAGTTTTTGATTAAAATGTAAGAATTGCATTTATCTTAGGGTGAAATAATGTAAGAAATTTAAGAGGAAATAGAAGAATCTGAGGAAGAATAAGTTGGTCAAAATAATCAAAACCCTTAAGAAGAGTAATTGAAGTAAGTTCAATATGATTAATACTAATTTCAGAGGCTTTTTCTGCAGATGCAAATGAATCCAGCAGCTCTATTGCAGTAGATGTATACTAAACAAATAACATAACTATAAATGTAATAGCAGTAATAGCTGCAGAAGGAAAAGTAGGAGGTTTAACATGTCCATTAAAATAAAACATAACTTAAGTCACTTGTTGAATAGAATATGCCACATTTAGAAAGCAAACAACAGCAATTAATTGAATAATTAGCAAATCAAACAATCAACAAACCTAAACATATTAAAATTAAGAAATTTGAAGCTTGGCTTGAAGAAACCCTCTAAACTGAGGACGCATAGAAAATTATGGTTCAAGAGAAACAACCTGAAATAGAACAACCCTAATAACCTTAATTAGAATAGTCAGAAGTATAACCTTAATAAGAAAAGGTGAATTAAAAATCAATCAAATTAAAGGAAAGAATGGTGAGAGTTATTAAGAAATAATTTTCTGAGTTTATTCGCAAGAATTTTGCAAATCTTGATAGTGGCAAGGGGCAATAAATTTAATAATAATAATAGAGTGCTTCTAAGAAACACATATACAAGTTATCAGAAGAGAAAAATAAGCCAAGTGTGTAATTTAATAAGATTTTGGCTGATTAAATATTCCTATAAAATCCAGGACACACAATAGAAAAATAGATTGAGGATGCAAAAGTAGGTTCTGTAGTTGATGAACAATTGAAACAGCTTCTTATTCCTCCAATCAGTTTACCTTAGCCAACCATAACTCCATTCATTCCGACCACTAAACCAGATCATGCTTACCTAATTCAAAAATCTTTAAGCTCTTAAACTCCTTTGCAGCAGCAGCCTCAACCATAAGTTAAATTAAAGGAGAAAGCTCCAAAAGCTACTTCCTCCTCCATACCAGATGATGGAAAGGATATGGAGAATCCCATTTGCATAGACTGATGAATATATTTACAAAATTGAATAAATCAAATATAATTCTTGTACACGTTAAGTTCTTTGCTTCTCCATCCAAAAATAGAAGTCCATTGTTAATCATAAACTTGGGTTTATTTATCAGGATAACTAGCATATATGTGAATATAGAATATGAGAACAATTATCTAGATTAGAAAGATATTACTTTAACAAAAAGAAGAAGCCAACTAAGAATAACTTAGTATTTTTATAATCCAAATTCTAGATGATCAAAATGTGCATTAAATTCTCCCAAAAAAGGCTAAATTAAATATAATATATACAGTGCTATAAATTGCTAACCAAATTATATCCATTAATAGAGCAATACCAAGCATTACCATTATAATCTTGATATGTAATAGAGATTATAATCTGTAATTTTTTTTGTAAAATAGAAAACAATAAAATATAACTAGGAACTTTTATGAAATAAGTAATTACATCTAAAAACAAGGTTCTGTATAAACTATTTAATAGTCCAAAAACTAAATAAAGGATTATTAAAAGTAATGAAATTTAAACTAGCCGATCAATCTGTGCATCATTAATTACATTTGGTTGAGGTTGTGTTTGATATGTAGATATAGTAAGATTATTTTATTTTTGAGCAGCCTTAAATGGTTGATTAATAATGTCCAAATCAACTACATGATCATTGATTTCCTACTCTAATTAACTAATATTGATCATATTTTCATTAATTAAATCTTATAAGTATTTGTTCTAAAATCATATAATTAATACTTTTGAATGAATCCATTGAACTCTTAAATGAAGTTTTGCTCTCAATCCATTACTACTCTCTTCAGTCACATTGACCCAAATATCATGTAGCATTTGATCAACAAATGTATTGACGTCTATAAATGCTATTCCTCCAATGCCTCGTTTTTATTGGAGTTCTGTATCTAGTAGTGTAAATTTGATCATGGCTTCATCATTCACATTACTAATATTTAATTTACGTACAATTCAAAGCTTTCATTCCAAACTGGTTTCAATCTTCGACATAGTTCTAATTTATGAAAAGAAATACATGTGTAAACAATCTGATTCATGCATTCAATACTCACTTGCAATTATCCATTTCCTCCATACATAACTTCTGCTTCTACAATTTCAACATTTAACTTGCTACTAGTACTAACACTAGTCGACCTCAATTTATCATTATATGCTCTTATTTCGCTGACATAATAATTCAAATAATTTACATATTTTTCGAGTCTATCAACTATTGACATTTATTAATCTTATCATTCAGTACATCTTATGCTTTATTGAATACATTGATCAATTAATTGAGAGTACATTGTTGAGTCTTCTCTGCTCCTGGAATTTGATCAATTAATTATTAGAACACATCTCTATCGAAGTAACCATTTAAGCATTTTGAATCCAAAAATCCCAAAATGTCAGTCAAATTAAACTTTGTATTATGTTGATTGGAAAATTCATTAAAGACTTCTACATATGAATTCATTTTTTAAATATAAAAATATATAACGATTTTTATTTAGCTCACAATTTTTATATCTGTATGAAAAGTTATCTTAACTAATCTATCTCATAAGTTGAAGTAAATTTATAATTTTTCAACTTCTCCAAACATTATTCTATTAATAGAGGATAATCTGTCTCACATTTTATTATTTTTGATTATTTACACCATGTTTTAATCTACTTAATAACTTACTCAATATCAATAACTTTATTTTATTTTCCCATCAGTTAACCAAGGGGTGTATCAGATTCAATAAATGTTAATGGTTTTGTTAACTATTTCTCATACTCTATAATGTTTTTATTCTCATGTATAGAGTTATAGATGTAATCAAATCCAATTCCTTTCAATTATTAGAGTATTTAATTTAATACTTAATATTCCACGGTAACAAACTATTTTACTTAAGTAACTCTGTTATGGATGAATTATAATTATTGAATATGAAATCTCTATTATTGCAATAATTATTATTTAGATTGATCTATTAATTACTATTTTGAAGAAAATTCTAAATCTAGTTTTTAACTTATGAGTTTTTTAACACTAAATAATCTATCCTGTAGCTATTTTTATATTACTGGGCCATCAATTTGAAGTTTTGAATTTATTTGATTTATTTTCTTTACATTTCCATAATCATAGATCAAAATATCATTACTAAATATGCTTTCCCTCATATGTTTGAGCTTTTCATTAGCCACTTTCTATTTTATAAACAGTAAGGTCTTTATAATTTCAATTCTCTTTTTTTCTTCATAAACACTTTATAGATCTGCAGATGCAGCTGGTTATTTAACTTTTTATAATTTCTTTGGTTTCTAAATGGCCTTTAAAAGTTCAAATTCTTTAATCATATAAGTGCCCAAATTTTGCAAACCAATTAAACCTTATATTAAACAATTCTCCTCTAAACCGTTTTTGAATAATTGCTCAACCTCTTGTAGTAATTTCATAAGCGAATTCAAAATAGAGACTAATTTCTTCTATTAATCAATTGCTGTTGAATATTAGAAAGTTGTTTCATGGTAAGAAGAATTCAAAATTTATTATTTCGCTTATACAAGGCTCTACTCATAATAGGGCTTACATTGTATTTGAAAATCAGTCACACTATCGAATTTATTTGTTTGTTTAGCTTTTATGAAATTAAGGATTTCTTTTGCTTTTAAAGTAGAATTCATTTTTTATATATATTTATGTATAATGATCTCAACCTGGATTTGTTGGAGTATCTCCTAAATTACCCTTGTTTATCTTAATGAGGTCATTGTTCAATTGAAGGTTGATACTTTAAACTTAGAAGTTCCATTTCTTAAGCTGTTAATTTTGCTCAGCATATTAATTCATTTCCTTCTTTTTGGCTTCAAGATTTCCCGAGGCTCCTTAAGCGTTGTGGGTGACTGATATTCCATCAGCAATATCTTGCGACATACTTAAAATTTGGAAATGTCTTCCACCTAATACCTACTAAACTTTGAAAGCATTCTGGTAATCTTCATCATTCATAAGGTCCACAAAACCATCCTTACCTTTGAAGGGCATTTTGGCTGATCCTGGTGCAGCTTGATTTGAAGTTGATAAACACATATTTTAGAAATCATATTTGAAGGATGGATCTTTGCTACCAGTTTTCCTGAACTCTTTCAATGCTAATCCGAAACCTTCATGATAATACACATTTCCAGCAATTTTTTTAATTGGAACTTTGTTGCAGGTGTCACATTAACATAATATAAGTCCGTTTGTTCCTATATCAAATTATATTTTCTTCATTTCATTGTAAAATGTATCAAAATCAATGATACTTTAAATAGGACATTCTTTTAGGAGTAATGGCATTTAGAGTGGGACATTTTTATGTTTGGAGCAGAATAAATTTCTAAATTCTACTGTCTTGATATCAAGTTTTGATTTATATTCTTCTATTTAAAATTTTTGTTTATCATAAAACTCTTGCCTCATGTATGACATACCATCATAATTAAATATTTTATTATGAAGATATGACATATCTTTAAACATTCTGGAAAATATATTTTAATCCAAATAGAGTTGATTTTGAATTTATACTCTTATATATGGGCTGTTGTGTTGTTTATTACATAATTTACATTTATACATATCGATAGGTGAGCATTTATTTTTATCATACACAAAATCAGCTATAACACTTCTTAAATCGGAAGTTGTTTCAAAGTTATCTGTGTGTTTACATCTTACTGGATACTCCACTGTAAATCCGGTTAATTTATCTTACATATTTATTTGAGCCTATTGATACTTTTAACATTTTAATTTTTTTTCTATATCAGTACTCACACTCTATTACAATATATTAGTTATTGATTATTGAACTTATTTTTCAAATTATAAATAGTCTTGAATCAAGAAAGTTTATTTATCTTCAGCTTTGCGTCTCTTAAATAATTCATAAATAGCTGGATCGATTGGATAACCATCTTTTCTTTGAACTTCTGCCTCAATCCTAAAAGTAGTGGGATTAAATATGAATTTAAAACAACTAGGAGGACTTTACTTCAGAGCACTCAATAAATGTAGATCAATTGAAAGTTATGCAAACATAGTTTGAACATTTGATATATCTAATTTTGAATAGCATCCATCAGCAACACAATAATATGTTTTTTCATCTGGATTTTCTTTTTGAAAAGCAAGCAAACTAGTGATATCATAACATTCCTTGTGTTTGCATCCAATGATCCTGACTGGGATTGTGAGCTTGACTTTATCTTAGAGACAGATTGCCCAAAAGGAAATAATTTAATTGCTTCCTGTTCTAAATGCATTTTGTGATTAGGATGATTGCAGATTCTCTATGATTAGTGAATTTATTGAGCTCTCTTTTTCCACAAATCGGCCCATCATGGAGATTATCTGTGCTCTTATCTATTTATCATTTAAAAATTCTGTATATCTCTTAACTCTATAATATCGATTGAAAAGCTTTCCCTCTATTACCATAGCCTCTTGGACAAGTTCATGGAACTCTTCATTGGCATACCATCTTATATCTTTTATTAGTTCTTCTTCTGATGTAATTCCTGTGCCACACCCTTAAGAAGGGCACACAAATTTGCGTATTTAAGGATTGTTTAAATCTGCTCTCACTTTCTCCAAGTTGTAACAAGTTTTTAAATGATTGCAATAAGATGTGACAACCTATACTTAGATCAATATCTTACAGGGTATTAATATTTTACAGCAATCCCTGATTGCTATACATTAGAATCTACTGATTAATATGTTAGGGACAATTGGGGCTCATATTCTACTTATTCTCGCTTGGTATTCTCTTTAACTTTCGTCGCGAACGAAGTAATGAGAATTTTTGGCTACATTTATTATTTAATATAGAGATTCGATTTCTGGGTTTATATAGCGATATATCAATAGAATATAATGAGGTAAAAACTAGAAAATAATTGACGGATATCTAGAATCTGTTTAGCAGGATTTATTCTTTAATAGAAAATAGAATTATTATTTATGAATTTCTAGACATTTTCGTTGATGTAATACAACGATTTTAATAATAAATTTCAAATTCAAATATGGACTTCATTGTAAAAATTGGAATAGATGGCCATCAATTTAATGTGTCATTGCCATAAGAGGAAAGAAGGTTTGTGATTCTTTATACCTTAGACTCTAATATTTGCAAGAATTAATTCAAATCGAGGCAAAAATAGAGATTAAGAATCAGTTACTGCTTTCAAAAAAGGGAATAAAGATTGAGGATCTTGCCTCATTTGATATTGATTCATAAATGCTTCAAACAACTCAATTTACTGATTAAAAAGCAACATTCGTAAAATCAAATTTAATTAGACTATCTATTTGTTTGATGTTAGTGATTCAGGGGAATAAATAACATACCCACAACCGAAGTATGAACCTAAAATGGAATTAAAACAGTTAATTCTTACGGAACAAGCAAAGGAAACCCTAGTCAACTTGAACAGCAACATATTGAATTAAGAGAAGTTATTTTTTTAGCATTTACAAAACTTAAAGAACAAATACATTCCATATTAGTAGAAAATCAAATCCCTTGAGAGAATTAGTTAAGAGATTGAAAATTAGATTTAATCATTTGAAGTGCTTTTGAAAATGATTTCAGGTTATTATGCCTAAACAAAATAGAAGAAAAATGATGTGCTTAAGAAATACAAAGATTCAATAGATAAGAATTCGCAAACTGTTAAGAAATTCGATGAAAGCCTTGACATACTGAAGAAGATAGAACTTCATGTGGCATTGCAAACTGAGCAACAGAAATTCTTGAGTGACATCTACTATAAACCAGAATCGATGTAAAAATGGAAAAATAGTTGCTTGAATACATCACAAGCATTGAGATCAAAAATTGATAAAACAAGTTAAGCTGTTAAGAAATTAAAATAAAAAATAAAAAATGAACGAAATGAGAATATTTCTCAATGTTTAACAAGTTATAAGGCAAATCAATAGCAATATTAACAATTTATATAAGAGAGTAAATCCCTACTTCAAACTGTTGTCTAATCTACCCTTGATGGTAATGTATTAGACTATTTAGAATACAATACTCTCAGACAGTACATGATCAATTTTTCACAAGATATCAATGATGAGCCTGCAATGTATTATTTGTCGTAATTTGAATTATCACAAGAATAATTACAATAATTTGATGATGCAGTCCTCCATTTAGGCGACCATCTTGAAAAAAGTATATTTATGTTTAAGGCTAGCTAAATAAGTATTAACTTAATTTACGTCATTCAAACAAAACAACATCTCGAAAATACAAAAGGTGTTTTAAAATATGAGAGGATTTAATAAGGAGTTTGAAATGCTAAATGATAGACTAAAATCATATGATGAAGAAGTAGAAAAAATGGAAAAAGACTTTTCTTATCTCTTAAATCCTGTTCACTTGCCACAAGCATATTCATAAGCGCTTATTGAAACATCTAGAAGAAAGGAGTTCAGGGATATATTTGATAAAAAACTCAAATCGATGACTATCCTACTAGATTCTGAAAAAGAAAAAAGAAAGAAATTCTTGCAATAATATGGAAGGATATTACCATAGGATTTCTTTGGACAGTTGAAAAATTTAACACCCAGTATTTAAGTTATAAATGCATATGCAGATGCAGAATTGCCAAACATTACTGGTATGCATTAGGATCATTATAAGAAGCGGAATGACTCAGAAACACAAGTTGAATCATTAAAATAATAAATTGATGATCTTAATTAATAATGCAAGCAGACACATCTCTATTATTAAGATAAAACATCCAAAAAATAGTCTACTTATAATGAATTATTGTAACTTACTGCTAAAACTGCAATGAAAATGTTTATTTAAAGATCAGAAAACAAACCTTTAGGTTAGGCTGATGTAAATGTTAAGGAAAATGATTCAAAAATTGTTAGTATGAAAAATGAATACTCTGAATAATTAAATACTTAGAAATAGGAATTAGAGAAGCTTAAAATTAAATTATAGAGAAATGAAGCTGATTTTGAATCTAAATTGGTAGAAATTGATTCCAAAAATAATGCAATATAAGAACTCTAACAAAAACTAGAAGCTGCAACAAGCAACTACACTAAAATAAAGGAAGATCTCAACAAATTTGTTGGAAAATGTGAAAACTTGGAAATGAATCTAATTTAAAAGAATACAGAAATTCAGAAGTAGCAATCAGCTCAAAAACAGATAAATGATCAATATCAATAATAGAAATCTTAGATTCAAGAATTGTTGAAAAAATAACAACAAATGAACTTATAATCAGATCAATCGAAAAATTAAATAAATGAACTTGAGATAAGCAACTAAACTTACCATTAATAAGTGTAAGAGTATTATACAGAAATTCAAAATCTGCAATAGGAATAAGAAAAATTAAGGTAACGATTAAAGGCAGTAGAAATGGAAAAAGACAACAAATAAATTGAATTGGAAAAATATATTGCTTAATATAACGAACTTCTAGAAAGCTTCATTGAAAAAAACTAACAATTGGAGTCAATTTCACAGTGTTAATTTTAATATTCTTAAAAGGATAAACAATTTGCTGAAGAATAAAGGATTTATCAAAATAAAATAGATAATTTGGAACTTGCTTTGCAATAAAAAAATAATGAAATTCAAGTTTTGAGGAATTAAGATTAGCTTTTACTCTTAAATTAACAAGAAGACTTGAGATAAATTTAGCAATAATATGAAGATAAAATAAACTCACTTACATAAGAAAAATTGGAATTGACAATCTAAGTGCAATCATTGTCTGGGTAAATTGACTATCTCAATCAGAAATAAAAACCCGATAGTGAAATCAAATTAAAATTAAGTGATCCACAATTTACATTCGATCTATCAGGTGTATATGTTGGGAAACAGAGTATATTTATTCCTGCTTAAACTGGTGTGTATGTGCCTTTAATTTTGAAAAACATACCAATATCAAACATAAATGATGATTCATTATCAAGTATTAGTTTAGATTCATAAACCCGAAAGAAGCAACTTAAAGTGTAGTTGAATTCTATTACCTAAACATATAGAGAATTCATCACGTAATTTATTAATTAATGTTAGTGACACTGGATTATTATTTATTTCAGAAGTTAGCAACATCTAGGAAACTGAAGACTCATACTTGGTCTCTGTAAAATAGCCAAACTATGTGATTGGTTTCGAAGATCAAGATAATTAGATTAAGAGTTTTGTAGTGTGAAAATTATTATAATTAAATTGGTATCAATTTACATTTGAGAAAGTAGCATAGGATTCCATTGTGTATTGATTGGTTCTCTAATTCTAGCAGTATGTTTCTACAACGAAATTCTTCCATGAATAGAGTTTATTTGAGGATACTCTGGCTGTCTTCTATAAAGTATTGTAGTTTTAATATTTAACAACTCCATCTACGAAAGCCTTAGCTGAATGATAATTAAGTCCAAGTTCTTCAGAACTCTACATAGGCTGGAAAATTTACTTTTTTTATCGTCTTCCCAAGAACAATTATCATGTAAATTAGTATTTTTTTAGTTTATGGTGTCAATTTAGTGTATCTCTTTTGAACACACTTCCCACAGATTGTTTTCATCTTCTTTTCTACCTCGTTTCGTATCTCTTCTAAGATTTTCATTTAGTAATTTTTATAATAATTCTAATTCTGGATCATTTTAATAATGATAGCAACTTATAATGTCGTACATAACATATTTAGTGCGTAATATCATAATATTTATAATTAGTCGGCAATCAAGCTATGTTAAAAAATGTCGTAAAATTTAATTAGTTAGTTGTTGATTTATAATTAAATTCAAATATATGAATATTCGATAAAAGTTGCTCTAGAATATAAGCCAAATAGCGGGTGATTCTCGATAGAAACCACAGCAGACCACTAATATGAGGATACGATCTCAGAAGTCAAGAAAGGACAATTCAAGTTTTCTATCTAGTAAACCATAACAATAGTTCAAAGTATCAGGGAATTTGTACCAAACATAAGTACATTCCCCAATCAAGAATAAGAGTGGTTATAATAAAGAAAACAATCAAAATTTTGCATATGTCCCACTCAAAAACTCAGATGAATTAATAATCAATTCCGCAGAATCACATTCTCTGAATTTATCATACTCGCCTTCCTCGAAAAAGAAACCTTAACCATCATGTTTCGTGTTGCCTTCAAGAAGTATAAAGCCAAAAACAAAATTAACAAGAAAGGCACTTGAAATACGCAGCATTTATTTAGACAAACCTAAACCGAAATAAAATAACTATATTAATATTAAAACAACATTCCAACAAAGGTTAGTTAGATGAATATATATAACAATTAATCAATATTTTTTTCCTTACAATACACATATCTTCCATGGTTCGTTTATGCTTAAATATACAATCTACTTATGATAGTAGGTATTATCAAGTAGATATTGCAAAGTAATGACTCATTATCAGTGATACGATGAAGCGTTTATACTTTTATTGTATGTTATTAGTATGAATTAATTATTACAGTTGTGATCCACTTATACCTAATTTTATTAAATTACCATAATTTATATTCTTAATTAAATCTTAAAATGCTGCAATCAACGAAATCCAGAAAAAGACAACAACAGTCAGAATAAATGGGCTTTTGTGTACATTGCCTTAAATTTATTCCAATTCAGCAAATAGACATACATTGTTTACAATGTTTGGAGGAACACAAGAATTCAGAAAGTTAGGTGGACTTAATAACAAAATAGTTAGAACATATCAGAGTAATTTCAGAAAAAGGAGCTTAAAGGTCAATTGATATTAAGGAAAAATACTAATTTTACATTAGAATCAATGAACTTTGTTCATAAATAGAGGCTATTTAGAGCTATAATATTTTAAGTGTAAAAAAGTTGGAGGATCTGCACAACGAAATAACTGTACTGATCAATTACTAATAAACTTCCATGAATACCATCATTCTATTGAATAGACTCTTGACATTAATCCAAGAGAAATTACTTTTATAGAAACAACGTAGGTTGGTGACATAAAGTTCGTTTCAAAATAGTGGGACTCGTATAAAAACAGAATCAAATTATCAAGAGGATGGCGATTCTCAATATCAATATCGTAAATTTAAAACTGAATCACACATGAAAGAAGTCTCAGAGTACAAGAGGAACTTCTATTCAAAGTGTTTAGAAATGAAACTCTTTTTATCCAAAAATGATCCTGCATAGCATTTGCTTGTATAGGACATGTTTTCTGCTGTAATCAGAAAGAATCTCAACTATGAAGATGCCATTAGGTATGTGAGAAAATGTTTTATTGAAGGAAAAATTATCTGAGTATAATATTCTTATTTTTTATTATACTTATTGACCGTTAAATGGATTCATCACGTCTCTCTGATTATTAAGTTGCTCCATCTAATAGATAATAAAGTGGGCAAATATAACTCATTAAATAAATGTAAATACAACTTATGGAATGTTCGGATGCCTCGTTACAAAACTCAGAATATTTAGAACAATTACTCAGTTTAGCGACAGTTATTAATTACAAAATGAAGACTCTATGATTATATATATTCATTCAAATGAAATCATTGAAAAGGCTTTTTGATTATGGTGAGGCTATGGGACTAATTATAATTTCTTCATTCCTATTTTCGGTTATGGAGGCAATTCATCGAATATCCCATGATGTTCACTTCTACTTACTCCTCTATTTAAAGATGGTGAAACAGACATTTTAGAACACTCAGTAACAGTTTTCTTACTGTATCTACTTTCATTATCTGCCTGACTGCACTCTTGCATATCTTGTAAAAATGAAATATTTTATTGGCTTTTCTACATAGTTAAAAGATATTACTTTCAACTCTATGCGTAATTACTCATTCTATTAGAGTAAAATATTGATCTTTTAATTTTTTTAAGCTATTTCCTTTTCCTATTTTTGTAATTAAGCTTAGAATTAGAACTCTGTAACTTTGTTTGGGTTTCGTTAAAAGCTTTCCATTTCCTTTATGAGTGAATTATGTTTTCTTTTCATTGCATCAATTTGTTCTCTTAATTTTTAATTTTATTCCTGCAAGCCCTCCATGTCTAGTTGATAATTTGCTTGAATTTGAGTTACCTGTGAATTGCTCATTGTGTCAGTTCGAGTTTCACTCATATTTCTTAAATAATTGATTTCTTCTTCTAATTATCTTACATATTCAATTAATTCATTATTATTGGACTGCCCTTATTTGTATTATAATATTTGATGATTTAATGCATCTATCTATTTCTATTATGATAATATTTAGTTATGATAGTCTTCAACTAATTAGTTTTGAAATTCTAATTATATAATCTTTTATTATAGTTCTTCTATTTATTCTTGATCATGTGAAGAGTTTTGTTTTTTTAATTCTCTATTCAATAATTCATTTAATCTTTTTGCATTTTACCAACTGGACTCTAACTCTTTCATTTATTTAATCATTGCTTCTCTAGTCATCAAATTGTAATTTGTTTCAATTTTAACTTCTTTAATAACCCTTAACTTTTCTATTTAACTTCTTAACTCATTAAGTTCATTTTGTTTTTGATCAATTTACTTCTGCCAAATACCAGACTTTCCTAAGGACTTTCCAATAGACGATGAAGTAATTGATAAAGAAAATGAAGAAATATTATTTTCTTGTAAAATTTATTAGTATGTAGCAATAGTTTACTCTATTTCTTACTCCATTGTATTTAACTTATTCCTAGAAAATATTGTAATTATTACACTAATGAGAATTTCTCTCTATTTATTACTTAAATTTATTAGTACTGTTCATTTATCTATTCTTGGAGATTACTAATAGTCAACATTAAATCACCATTCCCATCAAATGACACTTCATCAAAGACCCCTACACATATACGATCCAAGTGAGTAAGACTCTTTTAATTAACAATTATGTTCTTAGCACCAAACAACTTCAATGAAAGTACTATTAAATCACTGTGTTTTTGCGAAGAAGCTTAAATTTAAATGTCAACCTAGTCATCCTTGTTCAGAGAATATCCAAGAATAGACTTTACTAAAAGCTTCATTTATTCAAAATTCTAAAAATCCAGTTCTTAGAATAGAAAATGAATCTGCTCATCTACTTTCACTAATGGTTATTGGAGTGTATGTTTGATGGTAATCATTAAGTTTTTGCTCTCCACTAGTAATTTTAATTCCTCTTAACCGATTGCTAAGGTTGTAATTACATTTGCTTCCCTAAGTTTCCCAACTATTCTGTCTCCATTTGTTACAATAAGCCCTTGAATTGTTATAGGAAACTTAAATCCATTGTTTTAGAGGATGTTTCCTAAACTCATTTAAGTGCCTTTGTCAATCACAATAGGTCCGATAGTTATCGTTGCTTTTTAATTGCCTAATGTGACTAGTACTTTTATAGAATACCCAATGTCTGATAGTGAAAACTAAATTCAATTAATGTATTACTATATATGAGGGGCCACTATTTTGAATCAACGCTTCTTAATTCCCTCGAACCCTTGACCATTTGAAGAATGGCTGACCTTACTTCACACCTATAGTCATCATATTCATATGTGAGTTTGGTTAGAAGACAGGATTCTATTGAACAGACACATGTAAATCACCACTTACTTTGGGTCCTTTACTCTTAAATGGGTCTAATAATTTTTAGAACATAATATAAATTCCAATTCTATTTATATTATATAAATTAATTCACTAACATCCTCTCCTCCATCACTTATCCAAATTCTCTAAACTGCAGTCAAATTTAATAGGTCACAGACAAAACCATATTGATTAATCCAACTCCTCTAATCAACCGTTGGAGGATCTGTGAAAAGTTGATTTTCTATTTTAGAAATGCTAAAAATAAGCACGACAATATTTGCAGGCATAAAATTCAATTCCATTGATTAATCCTCTAATTTTCGTTTTACTCTTCTGGCGGCTATTCTGGGTCATAGATCGCTGTTTACAAGTATAATTTACATAAACATTCCTACTCAAAGGCCACTCTATTAAGTAGAGTCTTTTTCAAATTGAAGTTTTTATGTTTTTTTCCACTTAAAATTCAGAATGTCTTCTTTTTCACAAATAGGGTCTAAACAATTTTTATCGCTCATAAATATATTATAAAATATTGATTAATTTAATTAATGAAAAGCGATTAGACAAA
>JMSD01000078.1:85041-105146 GCA_000715435.1 Paramecium caudatum | reverse complement strand
AAAGTTAATAAGACAGATAATGAAATAAAGAAAAAGTGCAATCCACCTTAAATGGATATTTGATACTCGCTGTTACGTCTATTTCTATCGTCTAGGATTCATATGAGTTTAAATTTACAATTTAAATTTATTTTTTACTCATATTATGTATCAATTAGCTTTACTCCCTTCAGCAATATAATAGTTATTTAATAATATGTATATACAAATTGTATCATAAATAAAGAGATGCAGCAAAAACAATTCCTTTTTTGAGCTTTTTAGAGCTCTCTTTAAATTTATTCTCTAAATCTTTATTTCCTATAACTTTAGCTGCTTCTTCTAATTATTTAATTAATTCATCTAATCTTCTTAACATCTAATTATAGATCCTTCAAATAAGTCTGTCATTTTGCATATTTATAAGAATGATTATCCTTAACACCATGCTAATGTGACTTCCATCATTTGACTTTTAAATGTTCCCAAAAATTCTTTCTAAAATATTAGATTTCAAATTTACTTCATCAATGTTCATTTTAGACTCAATATACACTGAATATAGATATTTGGCTTATTCAACAATCTTATTGAATAAGACTTAAAGTTTATCATTCTTCAATTGGAATTTTTCATTATTATTTTCATCATGTACAAATACACTCAATACAGCACATATTTCCTCAGGTGAAAGTTCATTAAACAATCCACTGACAAGTAATTCAGTTAACTAATTAATTAAGAATAGTACCATTAATTCATCTCCTGCTGATATTTCACAGGCTACTTTTCCTTTCATTTAAACGATTTCATCTTTTGATATGTATTGCAGTCTCCTTAATACTCTCTTCATTCTCTTTAAATCACCACTCAAAACCATTTATGAACTATCCTCTATCTATTTAATCATTAATTTGATTGTTGAGCCTAGTTTTTATTTTTCATCATATCTAGGTAAATCTTTAGTTAAACTTTCTTCACTAATCTCTTTTTTCACTTATTCTACTTATTCTTCTACTTTCTCTTTTTATTCTAATAATTTATCAAGATTAGTATCATCAATCTTCATATCTTTAATTGGATGTATGAGGGGTGGTTTACCGTAGAATTATTTAAACAATTTCAGCATTGTTTGTTTAATCTATGATTTGCTTTCGTTTGTTCTGAGATCTTTTGGAAGATTCAATTTTACAGAACTGATATCATATACCTGATCAAGTGCAACTGGAACTATTTCAAGATCTCCTTCTTGTTCAAATGAAAGTTGAGGGACCAATGGATCAGTCTAATTATTATTAAATAATACCTTCTTTCTCTTCTGAACATAAAGCATTACATCTAAGATGATTGATTATTCTTGATCCTTTCCTTTTTTACCTCCTAATTTCTTTTACATAAAATTAATATATATTCCCCATCCCCAATCACCATCAGATCCTTTAATTCTAATTATCCTTCCAATATGAAGGAATGGTAATATAATTTATGGTTAATTGATGATTTTCCTTAATTTTGTCTAAATATGATCTAATTGTTAAGTTAAATCATAATAATTTCCTATTTTTTCCTCATTTTCTATTTCAATCTCACCCTTCTTTTATTTCAAATCAGCTAATTTCTCTTTCATTTCTGGTAATTATCTATCGTTCTAGAATTAATGAAAACTTTTCTTTATAATGAATTCTGGATCAGTATCTTCCATTCTCAATGAATTGATTAACATATTATATGATAATCTAAATGATGAATTTAAGTAATCTGTTTTTCCTTTAAGCATTGACTTTGCCACTTCTTGATCCATTTTTTCATCACACATCAAAATACATACTCCCTTGTCATCGATACCTCTTCTACCAGCTCTACCACTCATTTGTACATATTCACCACCTTAGATCCATCTAAATTGTTCTCCATCAAATTTTCTGACTGAAGTAAACACCACTGTTCTTGAAGGCATATTTAGCCCCATAGAGAAGGTTTCTGTTGAAAATAATGCTTTCAAATATCCCTCTTAAAATAGAATTTCAATAATTTCCTTGACAATAGGTAGTAGACCTCCATGATGGATACCAATTCCTTTCTTTAAAATAGGTAACATTAATTAAATTTATGGCAACTGTCTGTCTTCTTCAGAGAGGCAATTCATGGCATTCTTATAAATTGTTTCAATGTTTTCTTTCTCATCCAATGTGGTGAAGTCAAGTTTTTACATTCCAATAGCATATCCCTCAACTTCTCTTTTGGAGAAAGAAAATATGATTGCTGGTGCTAATTCCCTTTCTTGAATCATTTTAAGCAACTTAAACAAATCAGATCCTTCTGAGGCTCTTCTCTTTCGAGTGTTTTCAACATTTTCTTCTAATTTAGCAACAGCTTCCTAAAATTTATCATCTCTAAATTTTCCATTTTCATCCACAACTAAATAAACTCCCTCAGCTCCGCTTGGAAACAGAAAATGTTGCAATGGAGTAGGTCTATAATCAGTGTACACAACATGGCAAGGTTATTGCTTGATTCTGCAGATCCATTCAGCAAATTCACTTGCATTTGGGATTGTTGCAGATAAAAAAACAAATCGAACCTAAATTACTTATATTAATACATTTTAATTTAGTAAAATTATGGTCTCTTCCCACACCACTCCTCTTTCTCTATCCCTCATGTAATGAACTTCATCCATAATTACCCAAGCAACCTCTCTCACAATCTCGGAACCTCTATAAAGCATGCTTCTTAAAATTTCTGTGGTCATTACCAAACAGAAGGCATTTTCATTCAGAGTGACATCTCCTGTCACCAGTCCCACATCCCCAAACTCTTACTACAACTCTCTGTATTTCTAGTTTGAGAGTGCCTTGATTGGGGAAGTGTACACGACTCTTTGCTTGTCTCTTTTTGCCATTGCTATTGCATATTCAGCTACAGCAGTCTTTCCTGCGCTGGTATGAGCAGCCACCAAAACCGATTCATTCTGCTCTAGAATATTGACTGCTGCTTTTTGGAAGGGATCGAGTGTGAATTTGTATTGTTTTGCATTTTTTTTGGGCTGTTCGATTCGCTTGAAATTTTCTGGGGTGTACCATTCGTGGATGCAGCCTTCGTTTTCTTGATTTTTAATAATTTTGAAGGTTTCGACGGGTTCTTGATCAATTTCTTCAACAGAAACATCGTCCTCTACTTGCATTGGTGCTCCTTCTGGCTTAATTTCGAAAACACCAAATAAATCCATTAATTAAATTAGTCATGTTAATTAAGAGATACGAAGCCAAAGTAGATTCAGCTGAAAAAAATGGAAAAGTAGAATATGAAATCAAAGTAAGTCAACTCATTAGCAATTAAAATGATAACAACATAGAACCAATTTCTCAAAGATACTCTTAACTTAGAGAGTTTCATGAAAAGCTGGCCCATCAAGTTAAGACACTAAAATTGAAGATCGAATTGCCATCATTTCCAAAACGGGCATTTTTTGGGAAGACGAATCAGAAGAAGGAAAGAATCGAATAAAGAAAGGAGCATCTGAAAGCATATTTCAATGAACTTTTGAACATTGATAAATTATAGAGTTTTCCATGTGTGAAGTTATATTTACCCAACGAAGAGAAAACTACAGTCAAGAACTTAAAAGTTACTATTGAAGAACAGCTTAAACCTAACTTAACAAGAAGAGTAACTTAATAGATTTAAGGTACTTCTCCGTAAGACAATGAATTAAAAAAAAAATCAGTGACTTAATAAATTTAATCTCCGTAGAATGACAATTACTTAAAAAATAATTCCTCACCTCAATAAGACTAAAGTGAAAAACAAAATTTTGAACCCAATATATTTAAGATATTTTTTTAAGATGACAGGGAGTGTTGGGAATATAGAATGAGTTTTGAAGAATTGAAAGGCATCCATGAGGCACTTAAGGAATAGGGTTTGAAGGTTCCTAAATTACCGAATGATAAATATTTCAAACTCACTATTGAAAATGAAAGTAATAATATTAATCATTTAGACGCTTAATAAGCAGATAAGAGAAAGTTTAGACTTTAAGGTTATTTCAATGTTTTATTTGGGAAAATGACTTAAGATGAACTTGATAAAATAAATAAAGAAAGAAAAGAAGATGAAAAAATGAAAAATTTCGATTATTAATCGAAAAACTACTTCAATTAGCCTTAAAAGGATCATATTTCAGAGGCTCAAAGGAAGTAGTAATATGATGAAGTCCTTTCAAGTGACATTATAAGATACTTGATTGATGAATCCAAAAAATATAGCAGAAAGGCTTAGAAGTTATAGGAAATGAAAAGAAGTTTATGTCAGAAACCTGATCAATCTTGAATCAAATGATTATTTCATTTCCTCCACATTAAATTCTTTGTTCTACATAAATTTTTTGGCTAATGTACACAGTAAACTGTTAATCTAAAACACCCTTTCATCATTTCTTAATTCGCCGATCAGAACCATTTCACCACTGATGAAGTATGTTAAATCTACTGGATAAGAATGATCTAATCCCTTGACTTTATGGTGTACGATTCCTTAGTTATTTGAAAGGAAATCCAATAATAGAGAGGGTTCAAAAACTTCGCACTTGCCTCGATTGATATCTTTGCTCAGAATCAGTGTTCTAGATTTTACTTCTGTGTGCATTTGTTCTTAAGTAAAGGGAAACAGCCAAGGGTCAAATGCCACTACACTATCCACTTACATATCTTGAGCAACTTTAATCACTGTAGCTCCTCCAAAAGAATGACCAATCAAATTAATTGAGAGTGGCTCAAAATCAGTAAAAACTTCCTTAATCTTGCCCTTTTTTAGTGTATCCACTAAGTGGGATACTTACTCACATCTCCAGTCTAAATGAGCACCTCTAATTCTTTAATACTTCTCTAAAACTTCTGGATAATTGCCTTTATCATATATTTTAGTTGAATTCTTATCCCATGGATACACTAATTCCAAATGTTATAATGAAAACACTACATATCCCTCACTTGCCAATTATTAACAAAATCCAGTGTATGCATTTCGATGTTGAGTAAAACCATGACTAAAAATTACAACATCATGTTTTTTTTCTAATAAAGGTTATTCTGGACTAGCTTTGAATGTTAAGAAGCTAATCTTAAATTTAAAATAGTTACCTTAAGAAACTGCATCCAACATCAAATAGCCATTCAGAAGGACTCCATCTTGAATTAAGGATTGTTCGTTCATAAAGTTATTTAGCAAATTTAGAGTGTGGTAGCCACTTATATTCAATGTCATTTTCTTTGGTCCCCTTGACTGGATAATACACTGATGTATCTGTTGAATAGCTATCATTCAATCTTATGACTTTGTAGCAAGTTTTATGTTTTCCAGTTGGTTTTGGTAATTCATACACTGGATAGCTGGCTAAGGTCCAAATATAGAGTATTGTTAAAATTGCTGCCACTTGACACAAAATCTTGTCTGCAAATTGTAATGCCTAAATCATTAATCAAAATACCCGATCAAAGAAAAAGAATGTATAAGCAGCCATAATTAATAGACTATTGAAACGAAATCCTTCATAAAAGTACTTGAGTACTAACCAAATACAGAGGCCAAAGAATCCAAATAAATCAAAATATGAATTATGATTGGCATGTGTATTTCTAATTAGGAATAAGAATACTTTTTTATTGGTTCATCTAAGTCACTGAGCTTTGGTTGATGGGGAAATATGACGGATTGCATTTCTATTAGGATGCAGAATGTGACATGGGCTGCCATTATAAACTCAAATATGTAAAATTTCCTCATTTTTAATATCAATTATTGGAAGTACTGTTTTGCTTTTAGTGCAACACTCTTTATCTCAAAACATTAATCCGAGTACTGGTTTATTCGAGATTCTTTTCATCAATCATTTGTGGAACGTATTTGTACTTCTATTCAGTCATGATACGTTCTGTCTTGAAGGCTTTCTCCAATATTTCTGGGGGAATGGGTGAAGCTTTATTTGGAGACAGTTTCAGTCTAATTTGAGGTGCAGCTGTGGATGCTTCTGTCCTACTGGACTTGTGTTGCGAGGCGCGATTAGAGAACACGATCTATTAATCCATGAACACTAGCATAGGTTATCTTTTAGAGACTTCTTGTGGATGATAGTATCCTAGAGGTGGGATGAAGTTTTAAGTTTTAGATTTCTTGCCTAGCCTTGGAGAGGTTTAATGGCATGTGTTGGACATGCATTTTCGTACGATACCATCATTAAATTACAGTTTCTAATTCAACCCTACGAGGGGCTTTTGAATCTGAAACTCTGTTTCAATGTTCAATTGAAATCGTTTGTCTAAACTTCGTAAATGTGTCAAACTTCCCCAATCTGAGTTGCCTCCATTTGTGTAAATTTCTTTTAGGAATCTCACTTTGGGTGCTCTTTATTAGTTTACAAGATACCTTTATGATCCTTTGGAAGTATTATTTGACACTCTATCGGCGATTAGACTTCTTTTGTAAATTCTCTTCGACATACCACGTAGATTCCCTAATTCGTCGCGTTCATCTTTGAAAGGGATGAAACCAGTGCCTTCTTGTTCGGCCTTTTCTTTAAGAAAATTAAAAGCCCTCATTTATTAAATAAATGAACTAATTAGGTGGTGCTTAATTTGATGCTCGTATGGTGAGTCACATACACTACAATAAACCAGATAAAGACACTAGAGCGAAATAAGACTATGAAACCATTAGAAATTAATTGGAAAAAGTGACACTTGTGGAAAAGTATAAAACTGATTTATTGGAAATTGATTTAACTTGTAAGAGGGGAAAGCAAAACGTCTATTAGATCATGGAGCCGGTATGATTTATAAATATTTAGATATGTTTCGAAAAATGTAAACATGAAGTCTTTGATTTATATGAATTATTTACTGAAAAGCCAAGAATACCATGTTAGAAATGTAAATTACAACCATCTAAGGATAATCTTAAGATAATTAGGAAGGAACAATTTTATGGTGATATTTTAAAGAATATCAATGAACTTGCGTACTCTTGCAGTTTAATAGAATAATAAGTGTTTCACTCATATGCTAAGGGGGTGTAGGATAGAGCAAGAGCCCTCTTAGGTAAAAAGGAATACTTGGCAGCCCTTAAGGAGGCTATGGGTCGTAAAAAGGATATGGGTCCCTTTTTTGCAGATTAGGTGCAGAAGATCCTCCATATTTAGAATGCTAAATCAATAATTTAGACACATAAAATTATAGAATAACCTTTTTTATGTTTAATAAACTGTTAGAAGATTTTAATACCAGCATATTTTGAGGGATGTAAGCATATTGAATGTTATGAATATACAAATCTTTTATAACTTATTGATACTTCCTAAGAAAAAGAAATAAAATGTTTTCATGATCATTGTGGGAATATAATACCTTTAGAATTGGCTCTATTTAAGAAGAAGATAATAATTCCACTTTAATTAGCCACAGCTATCACAAAAGAGCATCCATTTGCTCTGACAATAAAATGGAATTATTAAAAGTCCTGTTTTGATGATTCTAAATCACAAGCATGGGATGTATTTAGGAAGGAAATAAGTGATTAGTTGTAGAAAGATGAGTTGAGTTAGGATATTTTGATAAAATTCAAGAAAATTGTGAATTAGGAGCATTCTGAAGATTTGGATAACAGGTTGCGCTTTTCATAATATCACTTAAACTTAAAGGGAATAGAGTATCCTGCAAGATGTAATTAATGTTAATTACAAAACTGCAAGGATTTAAGAACCTTCCTGGAGTACGAAGTTAGAGATATGAAGAATAATTAATTTATTTGCCCAGCATGTAATTATTGGCATACTAATAAAAAACTAGAGGAAATAGTTTACCTTGATAGATATTTATATTATGCAAAATCTCATGTTCAAGACCTTTAACCCTTTAAATACAATGAGCAAGATAAATTTAAAAATTACTTTATCAAGTAACATTAAATAAAGTTTAAAAATGTGAAACTCAAATATTTAGCTGATAACATCAACCCATATCCAAGTGATCTTTGTACAATATCAAAAACTCGAATAATAGATCCTGTAGTGATATAGGGTTGTATGAGGAAGCGAAGTTTGGAGTTTCAAAATTTCAGGAAAATATTATATGAGATAGAGTTTGATTTAAGCTAATTTCCAAAATGTGGTTGCTCTTTTTGTGATAATGGGTTGAGGTTGAAGGATTTTTCTTATGACTTCTTTTTTAAAACCATTCTTATGTGGTTCTCACCTGATAAAGACTGGGTTGGTAATGTAGAGAAGGTGATTCAGAAAAATTTTGCTTCAAACCCAACAGATTTTACAGAGCCAGAAAAGCCAAAAATAATCCTTTAACATTAGTAATCTTTGACAAATAGTCAAATATCTGATCAATCAGGTAATATAACACCTGGCCTTTAAAGAGTTGAATCACAGAATTTTATTTAACAAGAGCAATATTTCTAATATTAATAATAGAATTAAATACAATAATATTACCAACCTCCTCAACCACCATAACGACCATCTACTGCAATCAAAGTTGATGAAACTGTTTATGTTTCGCACAATGGAATGTTGATCCCAGAGGCTCATTATAATCAGATCATAAAAAATAAGTGAATAATATATTTTTATGAAAAATAATATTTTTGCCACTTAATTACAAGTCACTAAACAAGAAGAAGAAATTAGATAAAACCCGTAATATGTTGAGATCAGAGATTCCCTCCCGTAATCGCAACAGGTACTAAAATATAAGGAAGACCCTCTAGAGATCCCCTTAATCTCAAATAGGGGAAAAATTGGCAATCGATAAATTAAAGAACCAGTAATTGCATTATTAATTAGATTTGTATTGGGGATTGTCCACATATTGTTATGGATTTATATGATTTCTTGTTAGAGGAGAAAATTCTTGGATGTAAACCCTGTAATATTCATCCAAATAGAGATAATATTAAAAGGGAATAATTCTATAAGAGATTAGTAACTTAAATAAATGAAAAAGCATTTATTTGCTCATTTATTGCAGGTTAAGTATTTCATGCATATGAAAGTGAGCTTTAGGATAGAGCAAGAGCTTTGTTGAATTCTAATATATTGGAGAAAGTGATTGAAAGATCAAATTAAGAGGAAATTTGGAAGAACTTTTGTGAGTAAATAGGGTATCAAAACAATTTAGTTTCAATGAATTTTAGTGTGATAAGGATTCCTAAGATTTATTTATTTTGTTTGATTAATTGTTAGAAGATCATAATCCCTATAATAATTGAGGGGTGTAAGCATCTTGAATTTTATGAATTTACTAATCTTTTGGCACTCTGCAAAGAAAATGAGGCAAAATCATACCCTTAAAAGTCAAGAAAATGCTTCCATAAAACTTGTGAAAATTAGATTCCTTTGAATTTGGATGATCTCTGCTCAAAGATGCAATATCCATAACAATTAGCAGCAACAATCTCAAAGGAGTATTCTTTTGTCTTATCTTTAAATTGGGATTTAAATACACATAAATTCACATATACTAAAGATTCACTATAAGATAATTTCATATTGCATGATTTTTAGAAATACCTTGTTCATGATTCGAATCATATTTATATATTTGGTAGCTATAGAAAGATAGTCAATAAGGAATTACCTGAAGATTTGAATTTTAAACTAAAGTTCTCCTCATACAAGGTTACGGTTAGAGGTATCAAGTATCCAGTTAGATGTATTAATTGTCCCTTGATCTAATGCTTGGACTTGAAGGATTTTATATTAAGTGAGATAAAATAAATGAGTCAAAATAGGTATAAACCATCATTTACTTGTCCTATTTGTTAATATAAGTTTGAAAACTACGAGAAGTTATCCAAAATAGTCTATTTAGATCCTTACCTAGCGAAATAGATATCATAAAATTAGAAAGCAGAAGAAATAGAATAAAATAAATATTGTGAGTTTCAGCAGTATTTTTGTTTATCTCAAAATCTTACTTTTTAGTAAGTGAAATAAATTTACTTAAATGACTAAATAAATCCTTATTAGAATCATAATTGTTGTATTGACCCTCAATAAATCCTAAAAGATCCTGTGGTTGTGATACCAAATTGTTTATATAAAAGGGCATTTTAGTTTTCAAATTTTTAAGCCTACTTATAGGAGAATTTTTATTCTCTGAGTTAATTTTCTCAATAGTATTATTGTAGCTGTAATTTTTGTAAAAGTAGAGAATTTAAACTCAATGACTTCTATTTTGATGAATTTTACGGAACTCTTTTGAATACGTACCCTAAGCCAGTTCATTGGGATTAGAATATATAATTTGTCTTAGAAAAACATTTCTAAAATGACAATAATTTTGATACTCCTGTATTTTAGGATAGGCCAGTACCAATATCGGGTGAATAGCAAGTACATCAACCGAGCTAAGTTGTTCAAAATCCATTTGGAGGACCAAATCAATAACAAAGATTTTTTACCCCACAAACCCAATATACACAGCCACCACCTCAATAATAACCTACAGCAAGGTTTAATCAATAACCAATGTTTAATAATTTTATACAACAAAATGAAACGCAAACTTATCGATAACAAAGAGATGAGCAATCATACAGGACTGTGTAACAGTCTTAATTCTCTTAACAAACAAAACAAATATTATTTGTAAAGTATGAAAAAATCAACAACAAATTAGAAGCTGTTATAAAAAAATGAAATATTTTAATTATGCTTTAAGATTAACCAATACTCTTTATCGATATTGATGATGATGGCAAGTTTCTTATGTCCAAGAAAGCGGTCCAATATATCCAATCTATTGACACAAATATTGCAGTTCTTACAATCGTAGGATACTACAGGACTGGTAAATCCTACCTTCTAAATCGATTTGCCGAACAACAGCATGGGTTTGCTCTGGGGTCTAGTACAACTCCTTGTACTAAGGGTATATGGATTTGGGGAAGAAGATTGGAATCTAGCAACCTAACTATACTGTTGTTGGATACTGAAGGATTAAGTATAATCTTTAATATATAGACTCTTATGAAAGAGATTAGAACAATGATGCTAGATTATTAGTTTTATCCTGCCTATTGAGCTCAACCATCATATATAATTTGATGTAGGTGATTGATGAAAAATCATTAGAAATTCTTTCATTTACAACTAATATAAGTAAATTCTTACTAGGTGATGATGAATTCATAACATAATATTTACCAACGCTGACTTGGGTAATTAGGGACTTTGGCCTTGATTTATAGGGTAGTTCACCTAATCAATATTTGGAGGAATGCCTAGATCAATAGTAGGGATTTGCTGATGAATTCAAACAGAGAAATCTCATAAGAGAAGCGATTACCAAATATTTTAAGAAGAGGAATTGCTTTACACTCGTAAGACCAGTAGCTGAGGAAAAACACTTAAGAGAATTGGATAAAGTTCCATACTCTGATTTAAGGTATGAATTCAAAATTCAACTTAACCAAATGATACAATCAATATTAGCAGACATCTAACCTAAAGTTTATAGGAACACTGAAATGAATGGTAAAAGGCTTGTTGAATTGGCTTAATAGTTTGTTACAGCAATAAATAGTGGTGGTGTTCCAAATATTGAGAATGCATGGGATCGTATATTGAGTAAAGAATTCAATAAAATGATGGAAAAAGCCCGAGTGATAATGTCAGAGGAAATCGCATTACCAACAACCCATGAATTACTTTTTTCTGAAATAAACCGACTTACAACAAAAGCATAGGAAATGATGGCAGGATATCCACGATAAATGGAGGGCATCATTTAATTGAATAAATTGGTTCATGAGAGATCATAAGTTCTCTTCCAAGAAAATTACATCAAATCTAAGAGAACTAATCAAGTTATATCAAAGTATTGTGACAAACACTATTGCTAGCAAAATGTATGACATTTTAAATCAACTATCTGAGTAAGGAAAACTGACCAGTGTGTAGCAGATAGTTTCTTAAGTAAATAATATAAAGAAGGTGCTTTATTAGAATATTTTTAGATTTACTATTAGGAAGCCAAACCTCCTTCTTCTCATGAATGTTACGTGTAATTTTTAGAGTTGGTTATGTAAATTATGGAGAAGATTTCCAAAACAAATCAGATGGGATGGTAGAGAAAGGAAGAAGATTATAAGCAAGAAATTAATGTACTAAAAAGTCAAACTTCTACTCTCTAGGAGCTCTTAAAGTCTGAGAAAGATAACTTATAGAAATAGTTAGAAGGTATCAAGGTTACATTGTAAGAGGAGAGAATTATGTATGAGAGGAAGTTATGTGAATTGGACACTGGAGTTGAGTTCAAGAAGGGTGAACTATTTGATAATCCTGATTTATTTCTCAAAAAAGAACTTAAGAATCAATAACTATAATCTTAATAGACCTTCAATATGGTGCTAAAAGAAATTAAGGTCTCCCTCGAGGAACTTAAAGAAAGATAGGATGATATATACTAAGCAAGAGTATAAATTGAGACTGATAAAATTTATAATAAAGTTTCCATTGAACTCAAGGAATAGAATTAAGCTTAAGTAGAAAGGATTAAATTGACTTATGAGGGAGAAATAAAAATCTTAAAAGAAGACAGGTAGAGGCTATAAGATTAGAGGGAGTTACTATAAATGCAAATCATGGAAAAGGAATGTGAGAATCAAATACTTAAAGAACGTCTTAAGTAAATAGAAAGATAGAAGACAAAAGACATAGAACATGCTGATATGCTATGTAAAATTAGTGATCAATTGGTGAAAGCATTAAAGAAATTAGAAAAAAAGAAATGATAATTAAATTAAATGCTAATATTAGTATTTTTGACAGCTGTCATCTGTTGTGAATTCCATCAGGATGATCATTACTATAATTTAACTCATCTCTCACGTCCAGAACCTTACACAGTCAAAGTGTCTGCTGATTCAAGTTTCTTTAAGATGGCTTATTGTATGTATTATAATTACCTAGAATTTAATTTTTGTGGCAATCATCCAAAACACTGTTAAGGATAGAGTGGTGCTTATGAAATGATTGAAGTTATGGGAATGCTCACTGATTCATGTGAAATGATTGGAAAACCTGAACAGGAATAAATTTCACCTATTGAAAACGGATTACAAATCACCTACTCTTAGGGTTCGGTGTGCGAGAATAATCAGAAAAGGACAGTTAATTTTAAGGTGTATTGTAGTTCACAGGCTGACGCAAATTTTGTGCAAGACTCTGCTGATAAATGCAACACAGTGTAATTCTAACAATAAACATAGATTTTCCATCAAATCACCTGCTGGCTGCAAAATGCAAAATCAATCAATACCTTATTTTATTTACTATTTGAGTGGAACAGGGTTAGTGTTAATGCTTGTGGGAATTTATTTCACTTATAAATAAGTCAATAAGAAGGAAAAAATAGAGGGGCCTTATGTAATTTATGTATTAATTCTAGGAATAACTCAAACCTGATCAATTGAATCCAAAACCAGATGTTAATAAAGAAGAGGCTTCTACATGATAATTCAATAATAATATTTCACTTTTTAATATATTAATAATAAGTTAGTTTTATTAACAGCTGAAATGCCATTAACAGCAGACCTCTGAACCTTAATTTCGACCTTGTGAAAAAAAGATGCGACATAATTTCTGACCCATAATAGAAATAGACAGAAATATGAATTTTTTTGAAAATTTTTGCTATATATTTTTGGGAAATATATATAATGATATGAGCACCCAAATCTTGAATTTTAGCAACATTTCTGGACTAAAATTTGGAGTAAGAAAATACAAGTAGGGTAAAGGGAAGTATTTCTTGAAGAACTAAATCATATTCTTTAGAAATAAAGTAATCATTTTACTTTAAAAGATATTTTAACTACACTATTTAATATATAAATTCAAATTTTAGAATTGATGTATGTATTAATTTATTTGTAATTAAAATCAGCGATGTTTTAAAATGCTGAATTTCGAGATTTATTAACAAGGGAGAAAGTATTGTATTTCTTATATCCCTAGGCAAAAGTCTTCAAATTCAGTCTTCCTTACTACGCCCCAGATGCCTAGGGAATATGCAAACGAGATGTGCTTGTCTAGTGGATTGTTGCTGTAATATCATATTCCTATAAACTAGTAATCCATGCAATTCAATCATTCCAAAAAGACACTAGAACTGGCTGTCATATATATCGATACATATCTCCATTGTTTTAATATATAAAATTCATTCTTCCAGCTCCTTGGAATCACAGCCTATTCAATTGCTTCAAAGGTATTAAAATTTGTAAGTCTAGTTCAATGAAACTGAGGTTGGACAACAAATCAAATTGTTCGATTCTGAGGGATAGGCTATGTACTCGGAACAGGAGTACAATGAGATGGAAGTGCAATTATTATATGCACTGGGATACTAACTTAATTACGTGACTCCTTCTGATTATCTTTGTGATATAATGAATGAATAAGTTTAGAGTTTATTGATGTTTGTTATGCTAGGTATATTAGTACACTATTTTAGACATGGAAATTTACAAACATCCTCATATTGTCCTGGCATTGGCTATTTTTGATTTTACCAACAATTCCAAACATATCTTCACAGAGAAAATTCTGGCCGTATCTTAATTAATTTAAAATAAAATAATCAAAGCTTAAGAATCTGAAGATTTAGAGGATACTAAATCAATTGAAAGGTCTCTTTCAGTGTCCAAAAAAATTTCTAAAAAAAGAAATTCTAAAAAAACATAATAGGCTGCTCAACAATAATGAAAAATTGTTGTGCAGTTTCGTTTCAATAATGATCAAAGAATGATTTCGTGTATTAAAAATTATTCACTGATTTTTTCACTTTCTTCTTTTGTATTCGTTTTTCATTTTTTTTCAATTAACTTTAATTGAAGGTAGAAATTAGCATTATGCAAGAATGTTTGCAAAACATGAGAGATTAGAAGTAATTTGAACTATTTCTAAAGTTTCTAGTATGAAAAGTAAGCTTAGAGACTTTTATTTATACAATTTACATATGTTTTGGAATAAAGCTATTTGAAACACTTTCTAAATTCATAAATTGTGTTCAGATATCACTTGAGGTGAAAATAATTACTGAAATTTATTAATGCCAATGTTATATTTATATATAGAATCCGAGAATAATAATTAGAAATATATAAATTTAAAGCCCCTTTTGCCAATGATTTATTCCTATTTGATTATAATTTATGTTCAAATTTTTAAGAAAGGTCTTCAAAAGGACAGCTCATGAGTGCATGTAACATGACCATACAAAATTTCCTAACATTATTGCGAATGAATATTGCAGAAGTTGTGAGTAGGATATTTGCTACATGTGTGGTAATGACCATATTAATAATCATCATCCTGTGAAAGGTATTTCAGGAGAAAATTATTAGTTTCAAGAAATTCGATACTATAAAAACCAGATTCATTGATTGTGAAGGATGTGAACATACTAAAAGAATTTAATACAGGATCATTAATTCATTTGGACATCAATAAATTAAAGTGTATTTGTGGGAAGCCAGCGAACGAACACACAGCAATATGTGCGGCTTGTGGATCTGCAACATGCTCATCGGAATGTCATCATGAATTAGAAAAACAAGACAAATGCAAATTTCATCATAATTTTACAGAAAATGCAAAAAATAAGTCTTTAAGATCAATACTCATCAAGTTTTCATCATATTAACGTTAGGAATGCTTATTTTCTCTATGATAAGGGATACTCTCAAGGAACTGTATTTAGCAGGACATCTTAGCATTTTATATCGGCATTTCTTACTTCTTAAAGGCATGCAATTTATTTGCAAAGAGGATATCGATAATATGGAAATCCCGATGTAGTGTATTATTGTTAACATAGACAAGGCTTCTACATTGAATGCTATGGATATTGTCAAGGGGGCAGATTTAGATAGAGAGGTTCATTTGATGAGAGTTTGTTAATGTAAATGTGCTTACTGTAGCTAAATTGGTCATCATCCTGTACACCTTTGTTCAGGTTATTGCAAAGCCAAAGAATTGTTTGTAAAATTAACTTCTATCATAGATAATGAGATCTTATGCTCAAGAAAACCCATCGGAAAAAGATGAACCTTGTTCTTGTAAATGTACATTCTGCACATCTGGGCACACAGTATTGGTGCATAAAAAAGTTGATTGTTGTTTGAAATGTGAATTTCGATCGAAAGTTGATTTTTGAGAATAATCTTTATATATGTAAAATTTAATCAAGGAATCAAGGCATATTTATCAATAATATGTTAAATTTGGACCAAAATTTCTAGATTAGTTTGACCATACAAAATTGACTAACTACACTTTAGAAGCCCTACAATAAAAGAGTGTTCAAGATTATATTAACAAGAATTTAACAATATATTAAGAAATCTCAATGCTTCCAATTTAATTTGAGGAGGATAATAGTTTTGCATTTGCCATATTCACATTGGCTCCAGGAATAGTAATGCCACTTCATGATCATCCTGAAATGTTTGTATTATCATATATATTGCATGGAGAGGGAGAAAGGGAAGGTTGGAATATTAGTGATATTAATACACTGAATTAATATAAAAAATCAATAGAAAAGAATGAAACTATTGTTGAGGCAATTGAGCTACCGAGATTATCCCTAAAAACTGGGGATTTATGTTATACTACACCTAATAATTGTAATTTACATAGTTTTATAAATGTATATGGTTAAATTTAAAAATAGAAAAGTATTACAAATCCATTCATATTTTTGGATATTATTGTTCCGCATTACGATAAGAATAGAGTAATCACATATTTTGAAAGAAAAAATAAGAATTAACTTCGACTTCTAGAAGAAAATGAGTAAAAAGTAATTATTATATAGATTATGATGATGTAATTGAGTATATATATATTAAACATAATCATTTTAAATTGTCTGGTACTCCATCAGGATAATGAAATTAGGTTGGTGCTAAATAGAAAAGGAGGCCAAATAAAATTAAGAAAAGACAAATTAGTGTTAGTGTGTCAAATTGTTGATATTTGACAACAGTTTACCGATCGTATTATTTGGAATCCATCATTCTTTTATTCCAGATTTATTCTACAGCACTCTTGTCTTCTTATTGAATTTTAGTTAAATTCATCTTAGTTGTTGATTTTGGTATCAATCTCATGCTCCCTATTTTTTTGCAGCTCCCTATGTTTGATTTTTACATTAATCCATCATAAATTCCTTATTATGGGGAATCAAGTTGAGCCGAGTCCATTGTTTAAGATTTAATTTTTTACATATAAAAATTAGGATTTTTTTCATTTGATCGTATTTCAAATAAAAATTAATGCAAACAGATTAACGAATGTTATCAGTTGACACAATAATGTATTCCAATACTTTTTAAAGTATTTTCAGATAGAGTCTGTATGAAATAATACCATGATACATTGAAAAATTAATATTTCAATTGTTTTTTTCTAGTTTTGGATCCAAGAAGCATTAGAACATGTCATCAAGTGAAAAAAGTTCTGCTTTTCTAATTTTTAATAATTTTGTCATCTGTTTTAGAATCCTTTTCCCCACCTTTCTGTCTCACTTTTTGATATATTTCCGATAATTGATTTTTGTATGGATTTGAAATGAAAATGACACGCCTGGTGAGGTTAATATTAATAATACGGAAAATAAAATTTCATTAAACTCATTAAATTCATTCATTCAATTGTTGCAACTCAAATAACCATCTAATTACATTTGTGAGTGAAGAAAGTAATTTTCTAATAGTAATTAGAGAATTAACACTTTATTGGCCACATAAAAATAAAATTTTATTGATTAACTTAATATTTATATTTTAATTATGTGCTTATTTTTGATTTCATCAGGATAATGTTTAGTATACCTTCTCATTGGGTTTAGCTTCCTGTTTATATGAAGAAACAATAATATCATTATTTTTATCAAAATATTAAAGTCAGCTCACTATAAGTTAGGGTGGTAGGCTTGAGTAGGAACAATGTGAAAGAGAATGCAAAAGATTATAATGAACATAACTACTAATATGAATGTACTAATCTTCTTTTCTTTGATTATGATTTTAGAGTCGTATGACTTTGACTCCATAATTCTTTTGTTCCAAATAGCTTCCCTTGCTTTATTATCTTCTTTCTTCTTTATATTTAAGTATTTCATTCCAATCTGAGGCATTTATTCCCCTATTTCAATCAATTATCTCTTTCTAAAAAACGGTGAAGAAGTTTAAACATCCCAATCTCTCCTAGGCTTCATTTGATTCATGTTATTATTATTTTCATTAGTTTTGGTTCGATGTATGAATTAAAAGTCTCGAAAAAGATATTAAAAAATGAGTTCTAATTATATAAGCAAATATTTTGCTGAATTTATTCGAATATGATAAAAAATGAATTATAATAATTGATTTATATTAGAAATTACTAGAAACTTTATATGAATAATTATTGCTTGATTTAAAATTTTAAAAAAGCTAATTTTACCATCAAAAATACATATTATTTTCTAGGATATGTTTAGTATGTCTCATTTATAATAATCACATACCTAACATACAAAAAAATAAAATGTACACTTAAAGTTAATATTTGCTTAATCAAATTTCATTCTTTACACGAAATAATTCTTGAGAAGTTTATTTCCTTTTTGCTCAAGGCTGAATTTTAGCTAGATCATGTGTTAAATCTACATTAGGTTGGGAATCATAATTTAGTTGGAGATATTTATTTTGAACTAAAACAACGAATAAGTCAAATTAATTATAAATCATTCTCCTTCACCTAATTGTCTTAGCATTAAATGGGTACTAACTGAAAGAGAACAATAAAACAACAAAGAAATATCAGGAGTAGAGTAGTAAAGTGAATTTTTTCATGTTTCTTTATTACTTAGCTGTCACAGTTCTTTGATTCCTGTATTCTTTTGTTCCACTGCTGTTGTAGTTGCTGATTTTTCGATTCATTAAAAGTTTTTTATTTGACTTCACGATTTATAATTTAGGGAAATCTAATATAACACCGCCAACAATACCTTGCCTCCTCTCTTAAGTATATTTTAGTATTCCTTTACATTGTAATTTGTTATATTTTATTTTAATATGTGCTCATCCTTTAAAACGATTTAATTGATTCCGAAAATCACGAAAAATTAATATAAATATAATTTTTTCTATTTTATCAAATATTGATGAAGATCTCTATCATGAGGCAAGGCCCTATAATCAGTTCTACCAACACAAAAATATCAATTTTATAAGTAATGTAAATATTAATCAAATATTTATAAATTATTATTGAAAACAGATTTTAAGCATTCTGAAGGACAAATAAAACAAAGAAAATTCATGGAGGAGTTCGAAAAAAGATAAACGATGTTTTTAAACATTAAACCGGAGCACTTTAATGATATTTAAGATTTTTTATAAAAATTCATCTCAGATGTTGATTCTTGGACTGTGCTTATTAAAGAAAGGGTAATTTTAGGCTCAATAAGGAAATAAGTCAATTAACGATTTCAATAACGATAATAATCAAAAATGTTAGTGCTGCTCTGGGATCACAAGAAAGAGGATCAGAAAGCATATAGCAAATATAAAAAACAAAGTCGAGCCTTTGATTTATTATTATTTTTCTATGATCTCTTTATCATATTTTTATGATTCAAGCATTCTTTTGTTCCACCTCTCTTTACGGAGGATTTACTCTTGATGGGAATGCTGCTTACTATAGTGTTCGAAAAGTTTAAATCTCTATATTTTTGTTTTTCTAATTCTTTAAAAATAGTATAATGAATACCTGTTTTGTTGAATTGATGATGCCGATTCTTAATAATCCATTTTTTAAATAATAATATTGATATCAAAGAAGAAGTTTAGTATTGAAGATCATAAATATTAATTGTCCCCTATTGAAATTTTAGAATTAAAATCATCTAATATTAAAATATTTTATTGTTTCTTTCTTCTATATTAAAATTTACAATAGGGGCAGTAAATTATATTGTTATCAGGTATAGTACTTTATTTTCCAGATTAAGGAAAAACTTTTTTTCTTAAGTCGACCATCCCTAATATGAGTGTATGTTGAG
>JMSD01000078.1:44340-85021 GCA_000715435.1 Paramecium caudatum | reverse complement strand
CAATGTTAAAATTATATAAAAGCAAATTATTTTTTTAATTTTGAAAAATTTCAATCAAATAAAAAAAATTAATCATTAATACTTGAGTATGGCTTGAAGTAATAATACTGACAGTAAAAAAGCAATAAGGTTTCTTATTGAGTTTTTTCTTTAAATTTCTAGTAAAGTATATATAATAAGAGAATTATTTGGTTCCCTTAAACATTTTTCTCAGCCCATATATTCTTAAGAAAGTATGTTCAAACATATTTAAATTGCAATAATTGATTTATTCATTTGAAAAGTTAATCTCACTGTATGTGAATAACATGTATATCATACAAAAACTGAAATGGTATGAAACCAATTTTTCAAGCTATTTATATTTGGTAGTAATATGTTATTATTTCATATAACTTGCTTGACTTGAATGTCAAATTTTACTACTTCTTGTTTGTGGAATAAAGCAGATTAGACAATGAATCTGATGTTCTGCATTAGTAGAATGTTAATTTTTTTAGAAATTTTTTTATTTTTCATATGAGAAATAAGTCATTCGTGAGTAGGATGATAGGTTTGCATAGGGGTGAGAAGAAATATGATTACAAAGGCTGTTAAGAACATTAATATTAGTAATGGAGTACTAATTCGTTCCATCTTAACTATCACTTAAGCATCATATGATTTTGATTCCATCATCCTTTTGTGCCAAATCTTTTAGGCAGGATTGTGATCATCTTGAAAGAAAGCATTTTTCTGAGAAGCCATGTTTTTTCCCATTTTTATCTGAGAGATTTTTATTGCTCTCTCTGAATATCTTCTTCTTAGTATGCCAAAAGACTCTATTTATAATGAGTTGTTGGGTTGCTGTGGGTTCATGGTATTTTAATTATTTACTGTACGATATTTGATGAGAATTTAAAGTGAAAATAAGATATATTAACTTGATTATTAATTAATGACGGTTAATTCATTTCGAAGAATTGCTTGAAGAGAAAGTGTCAGGTATCAAATTTTCTAAAATTATTTTACAAATGCTTGTGAGAAATTTATTTTTTGTCTCTTTTTCAATAAGGTTTCTTTATAATGAAAATTTCATTGGTCAGAAACATATAATTTATTCATAAATAGAAGAAGCTATTTTTATTTTTTTAAATGTACTAACTTTGATTTTTTTAGACATATGTTGATTTGAAATGTTTTAGAAACGAATTTCATTGTATCACTTAGCCTATGAGGGATGCATATTGGAAGAAAAAAAGACTTCTAATTTTTCTAAAAATAGAATATTTCAAAAACAAATATAAATGATATAAGAATCATTATTTCTAAATTTCTAAATGTTCTTTTGGAAAGTTTGATTGATTTGGAACAATTAAAAAAAGAAGAACGAACAGCATCAGAAATATACAAAATAAAGTGAACTTATGAAGCTTGCTTTATTTTACTATCACTTTTGAATCTAATTTTTATGATTCCTTGATCCTTCTGTTCCAAATTTCCTCCCTTATTTTTTTCTCTTGCTCTTAATATTTTTGGGCAGGGTTTAATTTTTTAGAGCTCATTTATTTTTAAATGGACAAAAAACTTACTCTTCTTAAGGTTGGATAAGGATAATTAGAGTTTTGTAATGCAACTAAGTTTGTCGATCCTAGCATTTTTCCCTAATTAAATGATTTTATGAGAAAAAGATTAATTAGATGAGTATTTAACACCAAAAATTAATGCAGTAATTCTCAAATTTTTAATTGATTAAAACTAGCTGTATGAATTATATAACGATTCTGCATTAATTTATAATTATAAATATTTTGCCTCTAACGATATTAAAGGAAATGGCAGGAAGGTCTCAGTTATTATAATCAATCATTTGTAACTTTTTTCTACTGATTATTACTGATTGTTATAAAGAATATAATACCTCTGCCCAATCGCTTTCATTCTTATGAATATTTTGGGTATCAATTAGTTTATAAAATTATTTTTTTTTAAGGAATGGAGAGATTTTAAAAAATTCATCACTTTATTGTTTTACAAAATATTTAATCAATTCATTTTAATTCTGGATGATATGTCTGGATCGGAGTAAAATAGAAGATGAGGCAAAAAACAACTATAAATAGAACCACCAGAATAGGTATACTAAATTATTTACTTTTTTCAATTTTTTAGGCATCATAAGACTATGATTTTAATATTCTTTTGTTCCAAATCTCCTTGATTGTCTTTTTGTCATCTTCACTATAAGAACTTTATTTTTGAAGAGCACTGATTCTAACAATTTGAATTGGTGAATTCGTTGTTATTTTGTTTTGCTTGTCTTCTTCATAACTTCCTTTTTGAGTTTAGGGTGGCATAAAGGTGAATCGATTGTTGAGTGAATATGAATTCATGTTATATTAAATATTTACTGTTCATAATTTCTTTAATTTTTTTTATATTCGATTTAGAATGTTAATTAAAATTTTTCAATTACAAAGAAACAATAAAATATATGGATAACAAACATACCATTGCTGCTATTTCCTATAATATTTGTAAACTGGAAAATAATAGTATTTAATAGGAAAAAAGTTACTTTTGTATAAAATTAAATAACAAATATTAAGTATCAATTTTTATCACTAGAGTTGTTCGAGTGGAATGAAGTGTTATTGATTTTTTCATAGAGGCTTGCCTCTAGCCTACTGAATTCTTTTTTCGTGTCTCCTAGCATGTTTTCCAGTGTATGTAATTAACTAATCAAAAACATCATTTTTTAATCAATTTTAGCATCTTACATCATCTGATTTTCTGGCTCATTATTACCCTCATTAATGGATTATCTAAATAGAATAATAGATTACCCTAGTTAACTTATTCCCATTTATCCAAGATGATGAAATTTGGATAGGAAAGTGTTCATGACCATAGCATTTTATTCATCCTCCTCTTCCTTAACTTTAACACTCTTGGCTATTTATCTTTTGGTTTTCTTTTTTCCTTCACTTTGCCTTTGCTGCTGTTGTTGTTATTATTATTATTATTGTGCATCTGGGGCTAAGATCATTTACCATTTTGGCTGCTTCGAATCCCCCATTTCAACATAAAACTTCTTCATTACTTCATTTAATTATTAATTGAAGAAAGCTAACAGTTTCTCTTGGAATTCGTTCATTTTATCAGAGTCTCCATTCTACGATTGAGCTTCGATCTTAGCCTAAGAGAAATGAGCCAATTATTGTTCTAAGTTTTATTGTAAATCTAACTCTTTCTCCTCTGATGAATTTTTGTAATCATCTTTTTTCAAAATCATTTTTCTAAGATTCTCAACCTTATCAGATAGTTTCTTATCTTTCTTTTTTTAGTTGTATCTTTTTTTATATTTTTTGTATATAGTTGAATAATCCTTCATGCAGGAGGTTCTTTTGATTGGTCCTCCTTGTTATTTAAGTAATCTGTAGAGTAGATTCTGTTCCTGGTAGCTTTCTGATTACATTTTTTTTCTTGATTTACTATCATCATCATCTTCTGATTTTACTTCAGATTCCTCTAATTTTTCATTTTACATTGACTTTTCTTGTTCTGGTTCATCTTCTTGTTCAATTTACATTTACATTTGTTGTTCATATTTTTGTAGGTGTTCCTTGACGAAGGTTTGTAATGCTGACGTTCCATTCTCCCCTTGTGCTTCAAGCAACTAAAATATTTTTTAAATCTACCTTTAAGGAAATTCCATTTTTTTCTTGATCAGCTAAGAGTTTTCGGACTGTGGAATAGAATCTATTCTTGACTGAGTTTTCGGTTCTTCCGATGAGATTTTTGGCTATCTTGGACCAGGAGGATGAGTATTATAAATACCCTTTGAAGATTTCATGATCTTCCTCTACAAATATTTGAATATCTAACCTGAAGTCCAGCCACCTTTCTTGACGTTTGGATTGAGATTATTGAACCATCGTTCTCTGCACTATTTCCCTGAGCGTCCTGCAATGTTCTCGGCACATAATGACCATTTACAGGGTCCATTGTTCTTTACCCATTCTAAGAGTTTCTCGTCTTCATCATCTTGCCAGGGGCCTTGAATATTTTAACAAAAATACCCTTCTTTAACCCAGGTTTGAGGATTTTAGTCCATCTATGTAAACATTGAATGGCACTTCTACCTTCCATCATGTCACTAATTATTCGCCAACTCTTTTCTCCATATTCTGATATTATTATAATTTACCTTCTATCAACTTTTGGAGCTTGCCGTCTTCCTCGGGAGTCCACCTGCCCACCTTTTTTTTATCGTTTCCATAATCGGCTATCGGAGATTGGTGACTATGTTTGCGTTTTTCGCTTTTTCTCTTCTACTTGCCTTCATATATATCTACCCATATAAATAATTTAACCTCTAGACATCTAGTGCTTGAGTGTTTTCGTTTTTATTTAATTTATCCGTTTTTCACTTCATACAAAACGATTAGACCACACGTGCGTCATATCATAATTGTGTATATATGTTCATAACATAGTAAAATGATTATGTATTGCAATTTCTTACAAAAAAGGAGAACCTCTAATATTATAATTAAATTCGTTAAAAATATGAACATAGAACAAATGTGTTAAATTCACCCCAAACAATCTATAAGTTGGGTGTGTTTGGAGAAGTAGTGTAAGTAGCGTGTTATGTGTCCTACTTGTGCTGTAAAACTCCATGATAGGTCTCATAAATTAGAGGAACTTTAAAATATTTTTGAAAATGGTTGTTTGGCATCATATATCAGTAACTAGAAAAATAAATCTCCCGGCTTAATCCACCTTGTTGATGGGGAATAAGAATGCTTTTTTGAGGATCCTTCTTATGATGATTACCTTCAAGAAGGCATTGAGAGATGTCTGCGAAATGTTTCCAAGAAAATTGAAGAAGCTAAATAGCAACTCGTCATGTAACATAAAGAACTGAGAGATCGTTAAGAAGAAGAAAGACTTCGTGTTATAGCTTAGTTAGCAGAGAGAGACTAATAATTAAGGGAATCAAATAATCTGTCATCTGACATAGAGAGTTAATTTTCATGGATTACCAGTTATGTTTAGGGGAAGGAAAATGAGATGCTTAAAAATAAGGAAACTGAGATCATACTTCGAAAGATATAGCTCCTTTAACTAATGAAAGACAACTTTCTAAAAATGATAAAGTCCTATTTTCATAATTAATTTACTGCAGAGTTTTGTCATTTATTTGACATGTAGATTGAGGCGCTTAATGGAAAGGAGGTGGATGATGTTTAAGGATTTTTGGAATATGTAGATTAAAAATGGAAGTAGGATTACAGAAACATATAACTATCGATTGAAAAGTTTACTAGTAGATTGAATGAGGGTTTAAAATATTGTATTGCCTTACCACTTGAGAATTAAGTAAAAAAGCCTTAGGTATTGAGATCACCTATGAAACAATTTCCACTAAACATACCTAAAACACCTTCAATAGTTGTTATGACATCTCCGAAGAATTCAGAATTTACTAAATCTTTTATATATGAAGAACCTAGTTAAAGGAAAAATATAAAAATTGAACCAGTTAGTTAAAGTTTGTAGTATTAGTTATTATGAGTATATAAAATATATAACAAACCATTTCAAAGAAAGTACTTTTACTAGCACAACCTTGCAAGGAAGTAAAGAGAAGTAAATCCTAAAGTGAGAGTATATTCCATAATCAATTGACGAGTGGTATTTTACAAGGACCCCGTTATAATGATAGTGGATAGATAGTCAGAAGATCAATTGTTGGGACTATTGAACAGTTTCAAAAGGCTATAAAAATGCAATAAGATAGCAGACTTACAGAAGATGATTCAGTATCAAGATCTTTCGTCATCACTCATTACAATAAAAAGAAATTTGTTAAACGACCCAAACAACTACCTCGATATAATTAGATATCGAAAGAATAAATATGTGAATACATTGATCAGATTGAAAAATCTCTCGAAGAAGAGTAAGTTATATAAAAATGGAAAGAAGATACTCTTCCTATAATTGAAAAAAATATCATTACTAGAGAAAGAAGAGTTCTAGAATCACGAGAAGAACAAATTAATAAATGGAAGAATTTAGAACATAGATTAAGTAACAAGTGTAGCAGATCACCAGAAGATACTTTAATTAATAAGAGTCAAGGGTTTAGGGAGAGGAAATAGTTACTTGAGGTTGTGGACACTTAATAAAAAGAACCTGATGAAAAAATATGGTACAAAAATTTGAGGAATTATGAGAAGAGAGAAGAAACTGTTGAAATTATTAAAACTGGTGAGAGTATCAAATTGTGTAGCGATAAATTTAAGAATATGATAAAGGAGAGGCTTAATTCTAAGTATTATGATTCAGATTTTCTTGTTATCAGTGGGATAAATAAAATGGAACAAGAAAAACAACAAGCAAGAGATTTGTTTATATTACCTGATAATGTTAAGAATATAAATTTTCAATCACCAACTGAATAGGATGTCAGTAAATATGATATAAAAAACATAAGCAGAAGATCATCGTATAGAATTGTTAAATTATAGTGATTTATTTATTATTAATGACTGACATACTTTAAAAGTCTAAGACAGCTTTCCTTATGCACAAAATAAGAGACTTCAAGTTGCATTAATTATAGAGTTAAAATATTTTTGAAGAAAGAAACCATAGCAACGGACCTAAATATGATGAGAAAAATAAAATTATTGCTCGTAGTGTGGTTGGTAAGCCAGAAATAATTGAAAAAATTAAGAAAAGAATAGAAGACTCTAAATTATCAAATTCTCCAAAGATGAAGAATTCAGTTGCATTTTCTAAAATGAAACAATCCTTTTCTAATCTCTCTAATATGAAGAAGTCGCAAACCTCGAATAAAATTTAATTGTTTCCTGACTCCATACACTCAAATGTGTTATCTCGTCAAGAATCACATAACAAATCAACTTTGATGGCTTAAATTAAAGAGTCGAATCCTATAAATATATAAGAGTACCTTTAAGAGGCAAAGATTCGAATTAAATCTAATGAATATAAAGATTAAGAGAAGTTGAAGTAGTTGCCAATCTTTGAAAGAAATGCAAGAACTAGATAATAAAGAGTTATAACATCATTTTAGGATACTGAGTAATCATGGGAGATATTAAATATGACTTTATAGAGTAAATGTGTAACGAAAAGTTAAGAAAAATCAACACTTTTACAAAGAAGCTCAGGTATTTCAAAACTATATATTAGTGATTAGCTTTTAGATTGAAATAGTAACTATTAAGTGAGATTCCTCCATAACCAAAAAATTGGTATCAATAATTAAGAGGTTCCCCTGTTCTCGAAAAAGAACCTATTCGATAATCAAATCCATTACTCTTACATTCTAAGAATCTATCATAGAAACAGCAGGATTTGGATGGCAGTCTTAGGATTCGTGGTGAAAGCAAATTATAGAAAGAATTCGACAATTTTAAGTGTCCTCTGATTACACTAGGATATGTGAAAGATGATACAATTACTTGCAATACAGGAAAGAATATATTGATGAAATAATGTTTTTGAATATGATATCTATGTATCACAACAACAAACAAAAACGTCAGTTTTGAATTATAATTAATAAATGGGCAATTGCAATATTACTGACAAGAAAGACTTGCCTGACACTTCAAGTAAGCTTCTGTATTCACTCTAGGCCTCTCTGTACATAATTTTGAGTTTATTGAAGTGTTAGGAAAAGGTGGATTTGGGAAAGTTTGGAAGGTCAAGAGAAGAAAAAATAAAAGTTACTTTGCATTGAAAGTTATGTCTAAGGCTAAGTATTTTGCATTCTATCTAGGATTATTTAAAAAAAGAGTGTTTCATCTGTCATGAATGAGAAAACTTTATTAAGCTAATTAAGACATCCATCGTTAATTAATATGGTGGCTTCATTTTAGGACAGAGAAAACCTTTACCTTGTCATGGATTTACTTAGTGGAGGTGACTTGCGATATCACATTGGAAAAAACAAACGATTTTCAGAAGAAGAAACAAGTAAAATCCAATTCCACATTTAGAGTTTTTTTGTGCTTGTATACTCATTGCTTTAGAGTATTTACATTCATAGGGCATCATTCACAGAGATTTAAAACCAGAAAACTTGGTCTTCGATTCAGAGGGGTACTTGAGGCTGACAGACTTGGGAATAGCAAGGATCTGGCGTCCAGACAACTCATCAGACACGAGTGGAACTCCAGGATATATGGCCCCAGAAGTGCTTTGTAGATAGAACCACGGTATTGCGGTTGATTACTTTGCATTGGGAGTCATTGTGTATGAGTGTATGCTGGGAAGACGACCTTATGTTGGAAAGTCGAGATAAGAGATTAGAGATAATGTTCTTGCTAAACAAGTTTAAATAAAAAGAACAGAGATTCCTGTATCATGGTCATTGGAAGCAGCTGATTTTGCTAATTAAGTATTATAATCATTTATACAGCTAATTTAAAGAAAACCTGTTTAAAGATTAGGATCAGATAATCCAGAAAATGTTAAAAATCATCCATGGTTCAATGGATTTGAGTGGACTAAGCTTCTAAATAAATAGTTATAACCTCTTTACATTCCTCGTTCTTGCAGTAATTCAGGAAGTTCAACATAGGACACAGAGTAGGATACTAATGAAAATAATATAATGTTAAGAAGAAATTCAATTTAAGGTATTTTGGTCATTTATTTAGCTTAATTTGATGGCTATGGTTTTGATCCTACCGAACCTATGTCTGCAGAACCATCTAAATTATGATTTATTAACTTTTTTTGTAATATACTGAGTGTATAATATATATTTGAATTCAAGAATATAATATATATTGATATATACATACATAATTTATAATTTTATTTTTGCCATGTATTTGATACCAAAACTAAGCAAAAACTAAAAATCATAGGATGATATCGCAGCAATATAAGATTACATGAGTCAATTGCCATAATTTCATGCTCCTTATGAAATTTTAAAGGAAGTATTCATGCATTTAGTTATCAAGAGTTATGCTATAGTATGAATTATAAATATCTAAAATAAGGAGAACATGTTCCAAGTAAAAGTGGATTTGCTTATTTTATATTGAGAGGGTAAATCTTAGGAGATAATGGAGACTCCTACTCTGTTGACAATTGGTATGATCTGGATTATTCATTTTATGTAGTGGTATATTATGTTGTGAACTTAGATGGATACTCATTGTATTGTTATTCCTATCGATATTTATAAGAATTTCAATCACAGTCACGGATCAAATTTTCAATATAGGAAAAATATTTTACTGAAAAATATCTCTTCTATTGATAAGATAAACTCAAGCAAAATATAGGAAAAATTGATAAGATCCTTTAATGAGACAACCTTTGTCGCAGGTTCCATAATTTACACATAAAATGAGTTTGCTCAACATATTTATGTATTATCAGAGGGAATATTACAAATTTCTCGAATATATGAAAAAAAGATGACTACTTATGAGAAAACCGTTTTACCCAAGAAGTATTGGCAGACTGAAATCAATATCTGTTAAATTAGCAATTCAGGGGTTATTGGGGAGGAGTTACTTCTCTAAGAAACAGCTTCTTACAATATTAAAGTTATTTCAAAGATAGCTGTATTGTAATCTATTTCAGTACAGTAATTGAAGAATTTCCTCAATATCAATATTGTTACTCAATCGCTATTGAAAATTTATAATGATAAGAATGCGTAAAGGGAAGAAATTTATAAGCAGAAATGTGAGGAAATGGAAAAGAACTGGTAATCAACAAGCAAACAACAAATTTTGAATTCAGAAATTAAGAAAACAATCTCACTCAAAGTTGTAAAGAAAATTCAAAATGATACTGCTATAAATCTCTCTAAAATTAACATTAGTAATACAAATAATCCTCAAGAGGATGAATTGACAGATTTTTAAAGAACAAAAAGTCCTTTTAAAAAGATTCCTAACTTAATTTAACAATACTTCAAATAGAAGCAACTTGAATCAAATAAGAAAAGTAATGAAATAACTTTACAATAATTCATTCAAAGGTAATCACATCATTCCAATCCATATCAATTATTTGAAAAAGTTCATGATCCTCTTAATTTTATTTAAAAAGGGTAAAATTATAAGAGACAGTAGTTTTCAGTATTAATTTAACATGGGATTGTAAAGATTAAAAATCCTGAAATTCCCAAACAACCTAAAAGACCTTTAACATCCTATTTAGATACTACTATTAATAACAATAATAACAATGATACTTAATAACAGCACACACGATTATTGATTAAAAGTGTACATACACCTAAACCAATAGTCAGTTCAATAAAGAAATTTTATAGAAGTTCTTCAGCTCACAAAGTCAATGGATTTAGTCTCCTAGGAAAATCTTGTCAATCATCAAGTATTTCTTCAATTAACATAGGTCAAAGTCCAAGAAATAATATGTTTTACCTTCGTTCGAATTCGAGTCATACATTCAAATTAACACTTAATAAATCCTCTAACTAAAGTTAGCTTTAAAACCATTGCTCAACAGATAAGAAAATATAATGTGAAGAATCATTATTGTGAAGCAAGTTTTTATATAGTTATAAGATCATTTAATTCTTTATCAACTCCTTACATTTATTCAATTATTTACAATAATTCTTTTCGCTTTTCTTTCTTTAATTTAAAATCTTGCTCTGATTTTACTTAAGCCTCAACATCTTCATATTTTAAATTTAGTGATTGAAGTAATTCATCCAAAAATTCTATTCTTTATTTTGCTTCCTTAAATTCCTATTTCTTATTTGTATTTTTTGGATTTGTTTCAACTAATATCATTTCTTCTGTTTCATCACTTTTTTACTAAGTAGCATAATTTTCTTCTTGAGTTCTAGTAATCAATCTACTTAACAAACTGCATTATGATTCATTGGCTTTTTCTTGAGATTGTTTTGATGATTATTATTAATATTATTGTTAGGATAGCAATGATGTTAAAAATTATTTTTCCATTTACTTTTTATTGCTTTTATTCATTATTTATCTTTGATCCCTCAACTTCTACCCTTTAACTTACATTTCTTCTTAAGATACAGATTTTATTGCATGATTTTTCTTCTTGGCATTGTATGGGCTTGTAGAAAACTATGCGGAATGAAAGTTAAGTAATTATTATTTAAGCTATTCTACTTTTACATTTGATTCTGACAATTTTTTTGTAACTCGAAATTCAGATTTTTGCATTTCATTTTTCCTAAACTCGAAACTCATTTATAGTAGGTTACATTAATCTTTATAGGATTCAATTTCTTTCATCATATCAAATATAGTCTATTATTATTTTTGATTTTCTGTAGCTAACTCTATTTTTAGAATAAATTATACTTTAATATGATTCAGCGACATACTGTTATTATTCTAAGTACTTTTCAATTTCAACAAAGTCTTCCTTTAAAGATATTATTTCTTGTTAGAGTTTTTCATTCTTATCACTCATGAACTTGTTTTCTTATCTCTCTTATTCTAACATGTATTGCAGTGTATTTTAATTCTACGTATACATAAACTATTAACTTATTTTTCTTGTAATAAACTTTGAGTAAGTTGGTTTATCTTAGTTCTATAATTAATGTTGTTTTAATTTTAAATTTCCAATTACTCGGTTCTAATATCACAATTGTATTTACAAAATTTAAATTTCATCCGATAATTCCCTATACTTTTAATCTGCTTATTGAGTAATGCTTAAAATATTCTGTTATAAAATTTAAAGTTTATTTTCATAATCTTCCTTAATTAGTTGAATTTCAACTGCATTATTTTTAAGTATTATCTTTTCTTCAACCTTAACTTCCTATTTAACTATTTATTTTGGACTTTAATCAAGAGATAACTAATTAACTACAGGAATACCACAACGGCTTGCAAGTTTAAGTTCTCACCTTCGAGTACCCTTATTTTATCTTGCAATGCCTTCATGGCCATCACATAACTTTATGATGTAGAAACCTTATCTTCACTTGGACTGTGATGAGTTTGAGATTTCTTTGAAGCCTCCTTACCCCTCACACGATAACCTGTAAAGAGTTATTGGCCAAGGAACTAACCATACTTTGATGGTTTTTCTGAGAACACAGTGTGAAAACTGTCTGCTTTCATAAAATTAATAAAAAATTTATCATTCTTATTTACTTAAGATGATGTTGTAAGGTGCCAATGAGAATGCCATAATTCCCATTGCCTCTTCTGGTTTATAATTTTTCTTTACAACTAAGTGGTACCAGGCTCCAAGCGAGGCATCCCCATATTCATAGAGGAAGTTGTGGCGGGCATAATCGATGTATACTTTTTGAGTGAACAGTCCATCTTCAGTGAGGAATAAAGGTAGAACTTGTTCATTCATTTCTGCATAGTGTTGCATCATAAAAACCTAAATTTGCAATCAATAGTACCTTTAAAAAGTTTAGTTGTGCTACTTTACTAAGATGTACATAGTAAGTATATTTCATTTATTATTGGGGAACGACAATGTCAACACTGAAGAAGTATTATTTCACTTGTTTGTTTTTTAAAAATTCTTCATATACCATTTGAATTTACTAGATATATAGGGTAAAATACATCTTAAATATTTGCTATTCCTTCTTGACTAAAGTAATCTTCAATTTATGTCACACTATTTGCTTTATCTGTTTACTAAGCTTTTTATAGGATTTCCATGAAATAGGCTCTAAGCTCTTCTTCATTCTCCTGTAAGACACCATAAATGTCGGTGCAGGACATCAAGGACCAATATGCTCTAGCTACTGTATCATCAGTAACCTCAATATCTGGAATTTGTTATTATTATTCATAAAGAATAGTGAATAGAGTTAACAAATATTTTAAGTATTTGTTGTCTCCTTTTAGAGATTTCAACTTCTTTGACGTGGCTGGTGTCAAAACTACTTAACTAATTTCGAAATCTTCACATTGGAAAAGTTGTTGGAAAATTTAAAGAAAAGTTTCCAGTTCGTCTCCACTGACAGCTTCATTGGGTGGGGTATCATAATAAAGTATTAGAATTTTTTGAAGAGGATCCTTTTCAAGCAAATAAAACTCAAATGGATTATCTTCGAAGGGAAAGTACATTTTCATTGCCTCACCAAACCCTTATTTTTGAGTTCGTTCCTGAAATTTCAGTTCAATGGATTTCATGCACTCTTCAATCTCTTGATCGCAGTTCTATTCCTCAGCAGCCTTTTCATATATTACAAGAAGAATCTAAGTTTCATCAAAATCCAAAAAGTAAGCTTCATCTTATAAGACAAATTCTTCAAACATTTGAATAACGACATCGTAGCTACTAAGTTCCTCGGTCATTACTGGAGTGCTTTTGCCGTATTTAGTGCTTTTCACATATTTGTTAATTAAGGCTAGAGTTTCTTTTGTTATTAGTGGAAGTTATTCAAAAGGTTCATCTCCTTCTTCTCCACCTATTTTGTCAATTTCTTTTTCTTCCTCATCTGAAAATCCAAAGTCACCTGGGCCAGGAGGTTTTTATGCAGGGACTTATTAAGGTTATTTTGGGGGTTATTGAGGTGGTATTCCTCGATTCGGTACATAGGCAGAAGTGAAGTCGTCCTCATCCTCTTCACCAAATTATTCATCATCGTCTAAATCAATGGCGTAAGGATCGCGAAAATTGGCTGGCTTGCTTTGAGGTTCAGGTTTTCGAGGAGGCTCCACTACTGGTTCGGGTTTTCTAGGAGGTTCAGGTTTTGGCTGTTCTTTAGGAGGATCAGGTTATTTAGGTGGCTCTGGCTTTGGTTATTCCTTTGGAAGATCTGGCTTCTTAGGTGGTTCTGGCTATTTTGGAGGCTCTTTTGGTGGTTCTGGTTTCTTAGGTGGATCTGGCTATTTAGGAGGTTCTTTAGGTGGTTCTGGCTTCTTAGGTGGATCTGGTTATTTGGGGGGTTCTTTGGGTGGTTCTGGTTTCTTAGGTGGATCTGGTTATTTAGGGGGTTCTTTGGGTGGTTCTGGTTTCTTAGGTGGATCAGGTTGTTTGGGAGGCTCCTTAGGTGGTTCAGGTTTCTTTGGTACTTCTGGTTATTTAGGAGGCTCTTTTGGTGGTTCTGGTTTCTTAGGTGGTTCTGGTTATTTGGGGGGTTCTTTAGGTGGTTCTGGTTTCTTAGGAGGTTCAGGTTGTTTTGGAGGCTCTTTAGGTGGCTCTGGTTTTTTTGGTGGTTCTGGTTATTTGGGCTATTCTTTTGGAGGCTCTGGTTTCTTAGGAGGATCTGGTTTTGGTTACTCTTTAGGAGGTTCTGGCTTTTTTGGGGGTTCAGGTTATTTTGGTTGTTCCTTAGGGGGATCAGGCTTTTTTGGTGGTTCTGGTTTTGGTTATTCTTTTGGTGGTTCAGGTTTTTTTGGGGGTTCTGGTTATTTGGGTTATTCCTTTGGGGGTTCAGGTTTTTTTGGCTACTCTTTAGGTGGTGCAGGTTTTGGTTATTCTTTTGGTGGTTCAGGCTTTTTTGGTTATTCCTTTGGAGGCTCAGGTTTTTTTTCTTTTGGAGGTTCCGGTTTCTTTGGCTATTCCTTTGGAGGTTCAGGTTTCTTTTCTTTTGGAGGTTCAGGCTTTTTTGGCTATTCTTTTGGAGGTTCAGGTTTTTTTTGTGGTTCAGGTTACTTAGGCTGTGAAACTGGTTTTGGAACATCAGGTCGTTACTATTATTTTGCAATTTCTTTTCTGTAATCTTCAGGATTTTTTGGAACCCCAATAATATCATCCACATAATACCCTTTATTTGAAGCCATATAAACATCTCTATTCAGAGAAGATTATTTGTTATCTTTCTGTTTGTTGATTTCTGATTCATATTTACCTTTGGGTTCTGTTGTAGGTCTTTGGTATTCACCATAATTTCGCTCATAATGGGCTTCATTGATTTAGGAGCTTCCTTCAAGAATTTTTCCAGAATAGGTGACATTTGAATAAGGTCTGGTAGAAACACTTTCAGATTGAAGGTCTCTAATATTTTTTTGCTATATCATAAGATCTGATTGAGCGGCTGCATATTCTGCTCGCTACCTCGCTTCGTTTTCTTGCCTTTTGTAATATTATTCTTTTGCTAATTTATCTCTTTCAATATCCTTTTACACTTTTTATAAATAAGGATTTTGTTTATTTTTTGATAATGAGCCTTCTACTGACTTCTCTAACTAAGTTGTTTGTGTTTAATATTTAGATGGATCAGAGTGAAGAAGTTATTGTAATTCATTGTAGAGTGCATCGACATGTTGTTTGATTTGATTTGCCTAAGGTTTTCTTCCAGGAGCCATATTGGCATAATGTTGTTTAGCTTTATCAAGTGCCTCTTGTAACTTACTTTCAACCTATTCTTTCGACTTGTCTTTGTGGTCAAGGATTTTTTTAAGAAGGTCAACTGCATCATATTATAAATTTGAGGCTTTTATTAAATTAAATTAATACCCTTGTTTGCAAATGTATTTAATCTCTATAATTAGTGGAGTTATTGTTCACTTGTTAGTGGCACTGTTCTTAGGTCTTCTTCATTGATTCTGTCCTCAAGCACGAGATAATAATTTTCATCCATTTTTAGAGCTTCCCAATCTTTTTGAATTTTCAATAGATTCTTATGTAATTCCTCTCTTTCTTTTTAATAGTCACTTTTTCCAGTTGTAGAAAATTGAAAATACTCTGGGGCAATCTCTTTGAGTTATTGGTTTATTTGACTGTAAAACTCATTGTATATGATGCGACGATCTCTCATACACACTGTTTTACTAATATAGAAGAGATCATCTGTACTCATTTATGGATCTGATCGATCATTAATGATTGAATGAAACCTAGAATATTTTTTTATTATACTTTGCTAATGAAATATCTTTATTAGCATTAAAAGTTGGTTCTCGGATTGTGGCATCTTTAATTGGTTTCATGGAAATTAAAAACATATTCTCAATTAGATCATCCAATCTGTTGAATTGTGTTAATTCATTATTACACACTCTTTCAAGAAGATCTTCCAGATTGAATTTAGTAATGCTGATTACGAAATTCCATCCCTGATCGTATTTTAATTGTTCATACACTCTCAAAATCTGATCAATTTTCTTTATCACTTCCCTATCAAATTCCATTGGAGTTCTCTTTGCTCCAAATCTTTCATACAATTCTTGTGACATATCAATAAGTCGTTAACGAATTTGCTACCTTATATCCCCTAATCTGTAATCTCCTGGAATTTGCTCTTGAATTTGATTTCCATCTTATTTCAAAACTTTATGATCCAAATGATCGAAAAACTTGTGCAATCTCTTATCAACTACAAGGAAGAACTTTTTCAGGAAGTCATCAATGTGAAACCCTTAATATTCAAACATCATACCATTGAGGATTAAGTTACCGAATGTGAGGGATAGTTTCTTCATTTAATCGTCAAATTATTGAACATTCTTGCGTACGAGGGGGAAGTGCTTTTGCAGGTGCTTAACTAATTCTTGAGGATCAAAGAGTTTGATTGCTTTGTAATTGGGTTTCATGGTTAATTCTGGTTCAAAAACCTATTTGTAGAGTTATTTTGGATATTCTTTGTGAAATCCTACTGAATTTGAGGCAATGTAAGGTGGTACTACTATTTTATCTTAGTACTCTTAGTCAACTAGCATTTTAAAATGTAAAAAATATTAATTTAATCTGTTAGACATTTAAGTAATATATAACTCGAATTGGATTTCAAAAAGTTCACAGTGAATAACCTGGTTTTAGTTTATCTCCTTTTTTGGGCATTAAAAATGGAGACTATTAATTCACAGAGTTGCTCTTTTCACTAATTTTTCTGCTTCCCTCTGATAATTGTGATTGTAGCATTGTGGATTGCTGTTACAAAATATTGAATGGTTTCTTAGCTGATGGGCGTTGGCTCTCCTTGAAGTATGGATGTAAGAGAGCCTCTTTTGCATTGATCCTAGTATCATTATCGAAGGATAGCATTTTAGACATGAGATCAAAGCAGGTATCAGAGACAGAGTATTCCATCATGAGATGAGGATCTAGTGGTTCAAATTATTGCATCTATTGTTGGAATAATTCTTGTCGTGTAATTCTGAATTAAATTAAAGCTTACAATTTGTAAAATACGGCACCAATACTAAATATGTCACTCTTGTTATTGAAGTGTGGTTTTTTGGAGGCTAAAATCTCTGGTGCAATGTAGCCAGGAGTGCCACATCTTTGGATACATAGTGGACTGCCTTGCTTGGTTGCCAATCCAAAATCAATTAACTTAATGTTTAGAGATTTGTCAATCATTATGTTTTCTGGCTTGATGTCTCGATGTAAGAGTCCTTATTCGTGGATGTACACAACTGCCAATAAGATTTACTAACTCAAATAATTGAGTACCCTCATAATTGATTGAACTTCGAAGTGTGGTAAACTGATTCCTCTATCAGCAATGTATTTCTCTAATGTTGAGCCGTCAACATATTCATGGATGATGACAATCTATGTTCCGCGATCGTATATTTCCTTAATTTTAACAATGTTTGGGTGATTGAGGCGATAGAGGATTTGAATTTCATTGATTATATCCTAAATTCGAATTATGGTTTACATTCATGCGTTCAGAGTTACTTTTTCCCTCTCTCTATTTATTGAGAAACTTTGCTGCCACCTATTGTCTTGTTTGTATATTTTCTACCATTTACACCTTTATAGTATTGTAAAATACTTAAGAGAATGCCCCAGAACCGATCTACTAACGGGGGATGTAGAACTAATTCATTTCGGAATACAAGATCTTGGCATCAAGTAATTTTTTCAATTCTCTCAATTTGTTTGGATTTGCTCTAAACAATCGTAACTACCCTTGATATGGTAGTGAGAAACCATACAAATCCTCATCCATGTGGAAACTAATGATTGACTTTAAGGAGACTTCTAGCTGGTATTTTGGTTTGGCTTTTGTCTTTTTTTAATTATATGAGTATACCTCTCCTATAAATATACTTGAACCATCGTAAGTTAATAGGTATTATTTATCAAAGATTAAATGTTTTCGAATACACTGAAATTGCAAAATCATTTTCTCTCAAAATAAAAATATTAAATAAGAAACTAGCGTTTTTTCATCTCACTTAGATTTCATTACTTCTCATAATAATTTTTAAGAATTTGGTATAATATATTATACAATTTAGTATAATTATGTAGTATAAATAATATAAATGAATCTAGAAAGTCACCACGAAACTGAGAGGGCCTTACTTTAAACCATCAAAAAAACAGATTCCTTTAGGAGTTAAAGATAGTTGAAGTCTTGTCCTGCATATTTTAAAACACTTCAAATTCGGTAAATGTAAACAGCAATGTCAAAAAACCAACTTGATAACAACAAAAAAGCAGATTATTTGAATGTGTTTGTGAAGATCATTCGCTTCATAACTGTAATCACCAAATCTGTTTTCCCCTAAGAATTCAAATATATTGATGCTAACATGTTCAGGATTATAGGTGATAAAGCAGCAGATTTCAACTATTATGTGAAGAAAGATTTCTTTAAATACATAGTAATATTAATACTAATATAGAAAGCAGCACCTGAGTCTAAATTTTAACATCTCATGCAGGTAACCTTTTTCAGAAAATGGACTATTCAATTAATTTTGGAACATCTGTCGGACAGTAAATTTCTCTTCAAGCCAGAGTAAAGTATTATTCTAATTTGGAATATGTATTTATTGGTGATTACTAATTTCAATTTCCTTTATTGTACCATAAAATTCGCATTTGATTTCGAAATCCACAAACCAGCAAATTATAAAGAAAGTGAAATTTTCCTACTAATATTACCATTCATTAGTTATTTGCTGGATATATTTGTGAAATTGAATAGTTGCTATTATGAGGCTGGCTACCTAGTCATGGATAGGCAAAAAATTGTTAAAAATTTCTACTAATCAACAGAAATTTTGTATGATTTCTTTCTCATTGTGTTTACACTTGCCTACTTTTTTAGTTCAACTGATAGCCTGCTCTCATTATTCATGGTGATTAAAATATTGGACATGCCAAAAAGAATGGGATTAATATTAGATAAAATGGAACTAACAACAAATTATTGGGCAGTTTATGATTTAGTTCGTTTATTGTACCTTATTGTGATTGAAGCTCACATATTTAGTTGTGTGTTGTATTGTGTTGGAAAGGCAAATATTGAGATTTCTTGGATAGTGAAGGAAGGATTAGAAAATGAAGACTGGTTAACTAGATATGTAATATTTTATATATTCTAGTTAACTGCATTTTATTGGAGTATTATAACTATGACTACAATTGGTTATGGGGATTTTACACCACAGAACCTTGGTGAGAGAACTTGTATAATCTTTGTAGCTATCGTCTCATGCTGTACATTTGGATACTTTGTCTCCTCTATTGGACAAATTTTTGATTCAATTTAAAAGAAGAATTAGCAAATACGTTTAGATCTGAATGATTTGAAAAGATACCTTAGAGTAAGGGGCTACAATGCAGAATTGCAAATAAAGATTAGACGATACTTCGAATATTTGTGGAGCACTTGTCTTGGATAAGAGTAATTGGATATGACGAAACTGTAGCAGCAATTGCCTAGTAATTTGTATAATGTATTGATTCACATTTATTGAAGGAAATGATTATAGATCTAAACATGAAGAGTATCTCCAAGATTCCTTTCTTTAGTAGTAATTTTAGTGAGGATTTTTTGTAAGCTTTAGCAGGAGATTTTATAGAAGAGAAATTAACACCTTGGTAAAGTATATTTAAAAAGAATGAATAAAGTGAATATTTATATATACTTTGTGAAGGTGAAGTAGAATATTTTGTATAAGTTCCTGAGGGCTCTGCTCGCATTATATCCATATAAAAGATGGATGGGCAGGATGAAATTTTTGGCCAGTAAGACTTCTTATTGGATTAAAATCATTCCATAAATTGCAGGACTACTAAACCTTCAAGGATACTAAAAATCAGTAGAGAAAAGTTTGTTAGTATTGCAAAGAAATATGGCTATGTATTTTTATATTTAATATGAGGAAAAATTCTGTTAATTGAAAGACTTGGTTAAATTTTCTGGAAGATTTGATTAGTTTCATATTCAATGCTGTGGTTGCAGTAAGACTACTCATCTTCTATACAATTGCCCTATGTTGACTGGGTTTCCTAGTAGAACAAAAACCCTCTTAAAGTACAAGAAAAAATACTGCTAAGAGAGGCAGCGAATTGGTAGATCTAATTTAGAAAGAAGAATATCTACATTAAGCTTAGAGGGTAAAATTGCTGATAGCGTACTTTACTATCTCTTACGAGATCCAATAATGTCAGAACAATTGAGCAATTAAATAAATAGGAATGCAGTACAAACTAAAGAAAAATCTGCTAAAATTGTGAGTATGCCCAAAAGAGGAGTACCCATATTTTTAACCATAAAACATTTTGTCCATGGTGATACTGCAGAAGAGAAACTTAATTTTACAAATGAAACTTTCTAACATCTTAGGCGAATCACTGTAGATGATTAGGAAATTTAACCAGATGAGAGTTCTAAAATATCAATTAGTATAAAGAAACAACTTCCAGTAAAAGGAGCCCATAGCATAAATGGCAGTGCTAGTGCTAGTATCCATATGTTGCCACCTCCAAAATAAATAATTGAGGAACCAGACTTAGAAGGAGGCACTAATCAAGAAATTTTACTTCCTTCTATTTTAAAATTAGATAACCTTTCAATGTCAGCTAATTTCTAATCAATGGGCAAATTTAAGGATATTTTTGAGCAATTTGAACATCAATGTGATTTTGAATATTATATGCCACACATGAATCTGACGAAGATATAGGAGGGTTTCTAAAAGAGTAAGGACATTGATAGTTTTCACAACTTTATTGATGCGAATATAGTAAGAAGGAAGTGGAAAAAGTCCCAAATTGTAGTAATCTTGGAATCTTGACATATTTTTTATATTTTAATTAAATGTCTTATTAACAGAAGGGACTCAATGGCATGAGACTATCATAAATTAATCAAACAATTTTCAAAGTTCGTAAAAGTCAAGAATATCATGTTGATTTATCTATGGATTTTCAGACTAGAAACAATTCCATAAAAAGTCGTGCAATCACACAACACAATCAAAGATTTGTAGAAGATCTCTCCAAACTCCCACGTCCTCAAACATCAGAAGGTAGTAGAAGGAGAAGAATAAATACTGAAGATGTTTAAACGATCACTAATGAAATATTGGAATGTGATTAGGAGGAGGAAGAATTTGTAAATTATCACATCACTTTCAACAATAACTCTAATAAAAATAAATAATTGAAGATTCCATTTTAGAGTACTCTCGATCAAGATTTCCTGAATCTATTTGCTAATGATATTAATTGAAATTAATATAATTATGGGAAATGGTGCCTGTACTCAATAACAACCATCCATTGATGAAGTAAACATCAAAAGAAAACAGGAAATAGATCATCCTCTTCCGCTTCTAAATTCTCAATCTTAAAGTCCATCTAAGCCTAGTCTTGAATCTAAGCATCCAACTATCCCTAAATTCGATGAAGAAGAGTTTGAGATACATTTCACGAATGAGGACTAAGATGAAGAGTTATCTCCTATTAGAGAAAGTCGATTGTCAAAAGCTTAGTCTCCTACTAAAATTATAAAGTCAAAGCACACTTTCAAACAAGAGGAAATTTACTTTCTTGATTTGTTAAAGTAGGACAAGACGAAGGTTAGACGGAAATCAGCAGATAGATAATTGAGTCCTGTCAAAGTTGTACATTAAAGGAAACATCATAACACAGCTATGGTCATGGAGGAGACATAGCATAACTCTAGTCAATTGATTAAGGTTAAGAGACTTTCCTATCAATTAGATGAAGCAGTTATTATGCCATCGGAACCAAAATCTATTCTCAAAACAATTGGTTCCGAAAAATCAATTACTAATTCATAAAGAAGCAAGACAAACAGTAAGAAAGTTAGGTTTGGGAAAGTTTATAGGTAAACTAACATCTGAGAAAGGAAAAAAATCTTAGATATATAATACTTATTTATTAATAATATTAATCATTAGTTAAGTACCCAATACAATGCGGATATATGGCTAAGTGTCTTATTCTGCAATGTCTTAATGATGACATCTCTTTAGTAACCAAATTATTCAATCTATTGTAACTAATACTGTTACTTGGCAAATAATCCTAAGATCGAGGTTCACATTCGATTACTTAAGTTACTTAAAATCTATTTCTTTCATCCATGGATGTTTCATTATCTCTGCTAGTGTAAATCTAAGTTTAGGATTGATATTTAGAATTGATTTGAGAAGATCCACAGATTCATTTGATAGATTAGCTTTTTTCATTTCCATGAAATTCAGTAAACCGCTTTAAATTTGTTGATTAAGCTCGTTCATGTTGTTTCCTTTGAATGGAGTTTTACCAACCAATAAAATATAAAGTAACACCCCTGAACTCCAAATATCACTTGCAAATCCCTCATATCCAGATTTTGATGTCATAATCTCAGGAGCTAAGTAGGCCGGGGTTCCACATTATTCAAGTATTTTCTATCCTTTTACAATTTGTCTGCTAACACCAAAATCACAAAGCTTGACCTACTCTCCTTATAAGAGGATGTTATCCAATTTTATGTCTCTATGCAATATATTGTGACTTTGAAGCACTTACAAAGCCTGTATGAGTTACCCATAAATATTCCTGGCCATTTACTCACAAAGGGGTTTTTCTTTAGTGAACTTCACTAAATCACCTCCTTCCACATATTCCATGATTAAGTAAATTTGTCTCTTTGTCTCAAATACCTCATAGAGACGTATGCAGCATTTGTAGGGCTGCAACAATTTCATTAGTGTGATCTCCTGTAGTAATCTTTTTTTGGCACTCTCATTATTAAGACTGGATTTCTCAATTATTTTCATTGCTACCTTGGCACCTGTTAAGATTTGAATTCCCAAGCAAACTTTAGCGAATGCTCCCTTCCCTATCACTGAACACAGCTACCTATTTTAAGAAATTTAATAAACCTTATAATAATCTGCTGTTGTTGATGGTATTCTCTTTTTAATCTTAATTGTATTAGCTATTCGATTAGCTAACAATACACGCTCTTTAAGTAAATCTTCAGCCATTTCAAAAGGAGGATCACTTAATTGAAGTAGGAAATCCTAACAATCTGCCAATTCTGATTCAGGGCCTAGAAGGTCTCCTAAGATTCTAGGAATTTTCTCTTCTTTACTCCTGGAGGAGGATCTAGTACGAGCAGTTGAAGCTGACCTACTTACACTCATCTTAGTAACGGGTTTTTGTGGCTTCACCAAATCGATTTTCACTGCACCAACTTTACTAGAAGTGACAGGTCGTGAAGCAATAGGTTTTGGGAGTGATTTTAAGGAAGAATTTTTTGAAAGATGTGATTAGTTGGTGGAAAGAGTGATGCACTTCACTTATTTAACTTGCTGATTGAATTTCTTCAGTTAACTCATAATAAGCTGTTAATTAATTTTATTAACAAATATATTTAATATATTATACTAAAATATATAAAAATGTCTAAACATACTCCTTATGACTTGATGTGTAAATTCCTAATCATAGGTTCAAGTTAAGTTGGAAAAACAAATCTACTCACTCGATTTAGTGATGATGTGTTTAGTGAGAGTCATGTAACGACAATAGGAGTTGATTTCAAATTTAAAGAAATGAATGTAAATGGCAAGCATATGAAAATGTAAATTTGGGACACAGCTGGGCAGGAAAAGTTTCGAACTCTAACACAGAATTACTATAAAGGAGCTCATGGAGTGCTGTTGGTGTATTCTATTGACAGCATCTCATCATTTCAAGAGGTGACTAATTGGGTTAACTCCTTGAAATAGCATGGACGATCTGAAATTAAGATTATTCTTGTAGCAAATAAAGTGGATTTGCAGGATAAAAGAATGGTTTCAAGGGAATAGGGTGAAGATCTCGCAAATATGTTGGGCGTAGAATATTTTGAGACTTCTGCAAAGTTAGGGGATAATGTTTAGGAGGTGTTTACTCGATTAGCTGAATTGGCGGAAGCTTAATATAATGGAAAGGTGAGTTTGCCTGTCTTGACGGAAGAGAATAGTTATAAAATAAATTTGACATCTAAAAAAAATAAGAAATCTAAAGAGTGTTGTTGATATATAATGATGATATGTGTATTTCTAGCATAATTGATCTCGTGGTGTAGGGGTTATCACGCGTCCCTAACAAGGACGAGGCCGCCAGTTCGAGACTGGCCGAGATCATTTTTTTAATTTATGATTATAGTGTTTTTGTTAATATAAATAGAGTGTCAGGATCCAAACGATGCTTTTTTCAATCAATCAATAACAGTAATATTGAATGGTTAATCGAAACACTATTATGATGGAAATGTAGTTGTGTATTCATCAAGCAGAGCTGAAAAAAATGATTATTTTGCAGAATCTTCAGATTCTTTAGATGGCACACCAAATTTATATGAAGACTTAGAACCATATGAATTCGATGATACAATTAATATTAGTGATATTAGAGTTTCAAGAGTGCATGCTAATGCAAACACATAACCTCATGTATTAGATGATATTTCAATTGGAAATGTTTCAAATTATGAAGTGAAACAATATTTGGGAGACGGCACATTTGCATTTGTTTAGAGTGCTGTTCGGGTCAATGATAGTTTGCCGGTGATTTTAAAGCAAATCAAACCAGAATACTTGTATTACTCGAAAATAGAGGCCAAAATCCTCAATACTTTAGCATAAGCAAACAACCCAAATATAGTTAAATTGATTGATGTGTATTTCAATATAACGAGTCCAGTGTTGGTTTTTGAAGAACTCTAAAATTGTACCACATTGGATTACAGAACATATGCACATTACCACGATTTAAGTGCAGATGAGATTAAAGTCTTCTTTTATAAACTATTTTCAGCATTAAGTGATAGTCATTAGAAAGGAATCATGCATTTGGACATTAAACCAGCAAATATAATTGTTAACGAAAACGACATTTAGTTAATTGATTGGGGAGTTAGTGATTTTTACTATCCCCTTAAACAATACCGTACAAGAGTTGGAACTCGCCATTATAGAGCCCCTGAATAATTGATTCACTATAAGTACTATGACTATGCAGTAGATGTGTGGGCTATGGGATCAATTTTTGCCACAGCAATCTTTAAAAAATACCCCTTCTTCAATGGAAGGCATAATGATGATCAATTGGTCTAAGTGGTTAAAGTTTTGGGATCTTAGGATTTCTTTGATTTCTGTACTAAATACAATGTTTCAATACCTCCACCATTATTTAAGAAACTTTATGGTTATTAGAGGTAGTCTTTGGAAAGATTCATAAATGATGAGAATAGAGAGCTCGCTACTCCGGAGGCCTTAGATCTCCTAAATAAGATCTTTGTGTATGATCACTAAATGAGGATTAGTGCCTCTGAAATTCTGGAGCATCCTTATTTTAATAAATGATTATTTAAAATAATGTAACATATGCCATTTTAGGATAAACTGTCTCCCTTTGTGGGGGGATCAGTGTAGAAGTCTGCCAAAAAACCTACAGTCATCTAGCCTGTTTCAGTAAAAAAGACACATAGCGATGTGAAGCCAATAAAATTTATCTAGTGGGATGAGGAATCAAAATCAATTAAATTATGCATGGACTTAAAAAAATATGTATTTATGTAACTTACTTAGAATTACCTCTTTCGAACAGGACCAGCTGCTTTTGTGATTTATATCACAGCTCGACAGGAGAACAATTCTTTCACTAAATTAAATACAGAAAAAAACTTGCCATTAATTGATTCATCACAACAAAAGGGAATCTACATATGGAACCATGTTATCTATAATGAGCACAAAAACATATCCATATACTAGTTGTAATGCATTTTGGGTGAGCAGTACTAAGAGAGGGGTCTTAGAAGATAAAGTTTGAATATGCTTGAAAATGATAGTATAATCAATGGTGATACTGTGTTGTTGGCGATAACTTCTATGTTAGCGAGTGAGATTGTTTTTGTGCTTAATAATTCAGATGATGAGATATTGGAGAATTTCTATTCTATTGCTAAGGAGGCAAAGGCGCAGGTGATAAATTTAGTGAGTAATTCATCAATCGAATAGTATAAGTGGCAAAATTTAAAATTCACAGTTGTAGATGAAACTAATTATGCTAGTTAATTATGTAATGTTAGGAATATTCTTAGCTGAAAGTTTGGCTGAAGTTATGCATGCATGGCAGCTTGAAATTGAGATGACTCTTGAAAAGAAACTATATCGTAATTATGAGATTGATTTCCTGAGTTTCTTCTCAATTGCTGAGATTATTACTAAAAATTCTATTGAAGATATATAATCACTCTAAACTGTAGACAATATGTACTAATTTGAATTATTAAGTTATCATAAAGCGATTTCCAAATAAATAAAATATGAAAAAGATTACATTGAAGCAAATTATTATAGAGAGTTGAGAGAGTATTGTTCGACTTCTGAATAAATAACAGTAGAATCCCTTACATTTAAATTAAATTAAATGAGGGAATAGGCGATGTCATTGTACTTCTTGTAATTGAATTAATTTTCTGAATACCCAGAATTTGAGAAATATAAAGCATAGATTGAGGAGAAGATTTCAGACATGGAGTAAGAGTGCATTAAATATAATTTTGAATTGATGGAAATGTATCTTTGATAATTATTTAGACAATTCTAGTGAAATAACTTAATAATTTGAGAAAATTGAAAAAAAATTCAAGGATGGATTTCCAGAGAACTACACATCATTCTTAGGGGAATTGCTCAAATTTGGAGAGTATCGTGGTATAAAGTATTAGAAGATCAAAAAGCACATTTAAATGGGATACACATCAAAAATTTTCACATTCATTACTGAGTATGATAAAAAGGAAAAAGTTTCATTTGAGAAGAGGATGCAATCATAGAACGAGAAATAGTGTTTTTTACTCAAATAACGAGACAAGGAACTTGTAAGAGGAATGGAGATTTTACAAAATTATTCTGACCTTATGAAGGAGGAGATAGCAACGTTAAAAACTCTAATAGATGTATTTGATAATTAAATTAGTTCAATAATTAAATCAATGTAGTTGTGTAGCATCAATATTAAGTAAGGAAATTGGATGAAGAAATTAAAAAACTCAGATGGTGGGCAGATTAACTCCAAGCTTAAAAAAAGTGATATAAATAACTAACTATATGTTAATGGAGATTATAGTATAAATATTTAATGATATCAAACACAAGGGATATTTCTATATGGGTTTTAGCGCATACTCAACTAGCACAGGCTCTTGAGGAAGCTTGGCTATAATTTTGTATCTTCAAAGGACAAATTGATGTGTAGGAACAAAGGGAAAATGAGAAACATATTGGAGATGTTGTTGAAGAAGTTTGGGAGGAGAATCTCTTATTCATGAAGCAAAATAAAAACTTCAAAACTGCATAAATTGAAGGAGGAGAGTGCACTCGTAATAACATCTTCCTAGATCCCAGTCTGGGACCGAATGTGATTAAATAAAGGTTCATTGTGAAAGATTGCTCAGTTGATCAAAGAATATTTAACAATATGGATATAGTTGCTTTAGATATTTCTTAGCAATAGCAGTAAAATAAACCAAACAAAAAGAAAAAGAAATGATTTTTACTTAAAAAAAGTGTTACAAATATGTAAAAAGGATTATAGTATAAATTATATAATTATGTAAAACAAAAAGGAGATTTCTACTTGGATTTTAGCCCACACTTAATTGGCTTAGGCTCTGGAGGAAGCTTGGCAACATTATTGCAAATCAAAGAAAGATGATGAGGAGTGTGATGAACAGGAGATAAAAAAACAGCAATATGAGAAAGAGAAGAATATTGGGCAGATAGTTTAAGAGGTTTGGGAATAGAATCTTGAAAAATTGAAACAAAATCAAAAGGGTGCTAAAAAGCAAGTCACAATCGAAGGTGAATGCACTAGCTACAACATACATTAAGAAAAGAGCTTAGGTCCTAAGGATGTAACTCGATGGAGATTATCATTGAGAGATTGTAAGGTCGAATAAAATAAACTCGGAAACGGTGTGATCGAGATTTAGGCATTAGAGTTTAGTGAAAAGGAGCAAAAGAAAAACAAGAAGCCTAAGAAATGATTTATTTATTTTATGGATCACTAATTTGGCAATCATTTCTTCGTTAATCGAAATAGTAAAAGAAAAGGATTTTGGGATAAGGATTTCAGAATTCTGCTGCAAAACTCAAATGAACTCACACTAAATAATGAAAATTGCATCTGCCTAATGAAGAAAGGAAAACTATTAAATAAGTGGGTGTCTCGTTATTACTCAATCCAGGGAACGTATCTCCTTTATGGATACAATGTAATTGATATTATGGATGTAGGATTTGAAAGGCTTTAAAAAATTAGACAATGTTTACTTAAAAACAATAGAGCATGCTATGCAATTTGACTTGATGCATGATGGTGTTTCGTTGTCTTTATTTGCAAATTCTAAGCATGACTTTTTCTAATTCAAATCGGAATTGGAGCAGTACTGCATTTTGATCGATTTTCATAGTCATTTTACAATCTTCAAATAAATTGGATTTGGGTCCACGGCACAAGTAACAGAGTCAGATTATGTAGGTCTACATAGCAAAATCTTCACTTGATGATTAGATGTATGCAATCAAGAGGGTTCATAAGACTTCAAAATTAAATCCTGATTTTCTTATGGAGGAAATAGCAATCATGAGAGATTTACGGCATCCTAATATATTAAAACTATTTAAGGTGTTTGAAACTAATAGTAAATATCTATAAGATATAAGAGCACATAAACATGGTTCTTGAATTGATTGAGGGCGGAGAGCTTTTGAAACACAACAAGTATCATCTTAGGGAAGCAAGAGTGATAGCAAAACAGTTGGCTCTTTGTGTCGATTACATGCATTAGAAGGGTGTAATGCATAGAGACTTAAAACCTTAGAATATATTGTGCAAGGCCAATTCACTTGATATAGTTTTGGCAGATTTCGGTTTGGCAACATCAATAAAGAATAAGAACCATACTTATTATCGTTGTGGAACAACTGGTTATGTGGCCCCAGAAGTGCTAACTTACAAAGATGGATCTAAGATGTATTCGGAAAAATGTGACATCTTTAGTTTAGGGGTGATATTTTATCAATTGTAATTTTGTTGATAATTTAGATTTTTTCATATTCATCCATTTAAGGATGTTGAAAAGAAGATTATTCTAAAAAAGAACATGAATATTGAGTTTAAATTCGATGACTCAATTAAAGTTCCTTAAAGTTGTAAATCTTTAATTTCATCAATGCTCAGAGATTAACCAAAGAGACGACCTTCTGCACATGATGTTTTACGTCATGAATTTTTCTCAGAATAACTTTATGAATAACTCAATAGTCTTACAAACTTCACAAATACTGAGTAAGTAGATTATAGGAAATCAATTCCATCTCTGAGTTTTTAGTAAGGAGAAATGAAATTTTCCACAATTTATCATGGATTTAAGCAGTTTGATGATGAAATAGAGCCAAGAAATCAAAAAAGTTGTGAATTTAAGGAACTCTCTCCTCTATGGTCTAATAAAATAGAACTACATCACAGACGGCAGAGTCAGAAGTCATCTGGAGGGGGATTATAGAGATAAAAGTCATATGATGTTCGTAGTTAAAAGGCATCTATTTTTCGAATGGAATACAAATAGTAAACGATGAACTTTGTTTTTGGGAGTCCATAAGATGAAGATTCTGATTTAGAAATAGTGAATCATTAGATTCCCTACATATCTCTTAATAATATGCTTCTTCGTCGAAATAAATGAATTTTTATACTTATTTATAAAATTATGTTCACTATGATTTAACAAAGCAATGTCCTTAAAAGGGTGAATAGTGTTAATTCTACAATAAAAGTTCAGTAATCAAGAGTCCCTCTTCTAAAAAAGGATTGCTCAGTACCATAATAGATGATGGAGGATTTTTTGGATCGTCAGCAGCTTTATGAGAAGATCAATAGACCCTACTAGAAGGGAGATAAATAAATATCCATGAATGCTAGTGCCACCCTCTCTCAATATCATAGGTTTAAGGATTTAGTGCATGAGGCCAAGTAAAGGTTCCAAGAATAAAACTAGAGATAAACTGTAGCTCCTAGAAGGAAGGAAATCTTAAAGCAGTAAACTGAGAGGCTTAGGTAGCAGGAAATGGAAAAGAGTATCAAAGTGAAGGTGGCTCAAGAAAAGTAAAGATAGCTAGACATCCGGATTCTATTATTAATCATCATACCTATAGTGTGTATCTTAACTATATTGTTTGAATTATTGTGAATGTTTAAAATACTTTTAAAGTAATTTATTCGAAATCCTATTTCTTCAGATTAAACTGGCAACTTGCCATATATAATTTCTTCACAGTGAATATTTATGGCAAAAAAATAAAGAATCGTTATGTAGTTGAATTTTAGTCCTTATCATTCTATTTTTCTTGTCGTTTCAAATTTATCGTAAATATTTATTTCGTAATTATTGGTCTAATTCACAATATATACTTTTCTTATTTATTTTATCATCAAATCTAATCCTTTTTTATAAATGATTTAAGGCAACACGCTCATATAAAGAAAAGAGAGTCTTTAAGTAGATAGTAATTCTGACAAAAAAAAATTACTGAAAAAAGCAAAGACAATGGAATAAACAATGATGGATGAATTTTTATCAAGGCAAGAGGTTTATGATAGGATCAATCGACCTATAATGAAATTGGAATAGTAAAAGTTCCACCCACCTAAGACTGTTTGCTCTAAGTTGAGGGATGCTGTTCATTTAGCCAGGCAGAGGTATGAAGAATTAAACTAAAAAAAAAAAGATGTAAAAGCCTATGCTTTAAAGAAGAAAAGATTACCTAATATATCTGAGTAAAAAAAGTAAGATGATATGAGGGAAACTGAAAATGACATGAAAGAAGGAGGATAATAAATTGGAATAATTCATGTTATTTTGAGCATATGTTTGGTCCTTCTATACTTGTTATTGATACAATTTATATGAATTAGATGATAGTAAAATTGTATTCTTATAATATATTATTTACTTTTTTTGAAATTCGTATTAGGCTTATGGCGAAAACTTTACCTCAGATGGAAACTTTTTGGAATGTCAAAAAGTCTACAAAAAAATCAATAGGCCTATGAAAAGGAAAGTGAATACATAAAGTGGTTGTTCAAGAGGTCAAATCAAAATTGATGACACAGTGAGTTAAGGATTCGTAACTACATGCCAGAAAAGCTAAAAGAATCGAGAATTAATCTAAACCTTATATTAATGATTTAATAATAATTAAAAACCTTAAATGGTTTAACTATAACCAATTAGAGAAGACACCCTGCTTTAAAGAAGGCAAAAACAGTGCCCTAGCAAATGATGGAGGATTTCTTAAAAAGACAACAAATTTATGAAAAAATTAATAGACCCTATAAAAAGATTGATCACACAGAGTTTATTGATGTTCATCCGTAATCCCACAAATTTAAAAATATTGTACAAGAGGCCAGGTAAAAGTTAGCTGAATCCAGTATTCGATAGAGTTAGATTCTTAAGAAGTAAGAAAACATAGAGAAATTTGCTGAAGTGATGAGAAAGGAGAAGCAAGAAAGGAGATTGAGAAGCAGGCCTCAAAGAAAGGAGCAAAAATAACTTGAGATATGGATGTTAATAGTTATCATAATACCGATAGTATTCATATTAACTATACTCTTGGAATTAATGTGATTAATATTATATTTCAAATCGTAAAACCCTCTTTTTCCACAGATTAAACTGGTAAATTAAAATGTACTTGTATATAAGGGAATATTATTCAAATTTTTTATAAATAATGATATTAGATTAACACCAAAATCCTAAAAAAATTGCCATAAAAATTCCTGTTTAGAAGAGACCATCAGTGGTGGCTCAAGAGATGGTTAAGGATTTGCGTGAAAGACAGCAACAATATGAAGTGATTAACAAACCATGGCAGGTGAGTAAATTAATTAAACCCAGTGAGCAAAATAGCAAATACAAGGATTTGGTTGCCTCCATTAAAAAGAAATATTTCTAAGAATAAGTGGCTTAAAGAAAAGCAATGAAATTAAGCTAACTAAATGAGCTTGCCGATCATTCAAGGAGAGAAAAAGAAATTATTAAAAAGCTTAAAGCTGAATTCAGTAAGAAGGCTATTGACAATGAGTAAGACTTTAACTTTTTGCCAATCTTCGTTGTGGTCTCTGTGATACTCTTAATAACTATAATTTCATTGTTAATTTATGGATGATTTGATTTATTACTTACAATAATTAATTACTCATGCTCCAACTGTCCATGTAAGTAAGGAATAGCAAAGTCGAAATGAGGAAATCGTATCGGTAACGTACATTCTCACTCAAGAGTAGCAATCTGAAGAGAATTCTCTTTTTCGTATATTTCATTGCAAATTTTTTGTGCCAAAACGAATACATACACGATGCAATGAATTTATGCCTTTATGGGATTTAAATATGGAGAATGTAAACCAAAGTGAATATTTCCAATACTGATCGCTTTGATTTGACTATTAGTGGGTGTGCTCTAATTGCTCGATTCACTATCCCATAATTATAAGGAATCATTTTATCACTATGTTTCTTCTCATTCAAGAATAATCTATCAACTATGTTGCGCAGTTTTAGTCTACTAAAGAGAATCAAGAATCTATCTATAACAATATTATTCATAATGCTTTTGACTGCTTATTTGTTTACTTACTTATACCATTCCTATGAAGCAACTAGTAATTTGTTTGGCACATTTAGTAGAACTTGTATTACGATGCTTGAAATTCTAACACTTGATGTATAAATATATTTATATAAGTCATGGGGATCAAGAGGAAGAGTTTTGGAATAGTAAGTAGGATATACTGGGATGCCATCATTGATAATATGTGGATATGTATTTTGATGAATTACTTTTACATGAACATACTAATTGGATTAATTTTAGAAGCAGTATCTGTTGATCACGACATTCATGAACCTCCAAGAAAAAAGAATTATTCACTCGATTATTTTTTGGGATAAGTTTACTAATAAATTGTTATGATATTTAGTATAACAAGTGTATTCTTTAATATTTATAATAATTTTATAATTGTAGATACTATGGGAAAGATATTTGATGTTTTGGATGATATATTTTATACTATTCACTTTATTTTATTACTATTTATTTAGGTATATATAAATATATTTAGACACCAAGAATAGAATATGAAAGATCAAAATGGGAAAGAATGTTACTACATTTTATAGCAGGTCCATTAGCTCTATTTCTCTCACATGATTTGGCATGTCTATGTAATCTTTGCAAATTAGCCACAACTCCTTTAGTTAGGGGAGTATTTTCTGGCACAATCAACATATTCCCAATCCTATTCCCTATTGTAATATTTCTTTTGGGAATCATTCTCATGATGGCAGTTATCATGAACACATTATACAGTCAATTTATTGGATTCAAAGGCGAAACATATTTTACGACAATAAGGTAAGCATTCTACACTTTTGTTCAGTTACTAACACTGGATGATTGGGATGCAAATGTCTTGCCCATATTTGGATAACAATACATCCTCCCTTATGTGATTATTCCACTATTTATAGTGGTTTCAAATGTTATCTTACTTAATATATTGATTGCATGCAGTTGTAGATACTTCTCGGAAGTGGATTATTCAATAATTTAGCCTAGTATTACTATTGGATAGAATAACACTTTAAGAAAATTAAATGATGTGGCTTAATTGAAAATCCCATTAATTAAATGTAGATCGCCACAGACAGATAGTGAAAATTATTTAAAACAGAGAGAAGGCATAGTGTAAATTAGTTTCAAAAATAAAACAGTCACTGCTCTACTGATTAATTGATTCTATATAATATTTTTCCTTAGTATAACATTAGTTTTTTGTGATTTTAAAATATGTATTTTATATACTCATATTCAATATTTTTTCGAGTATAATTAAAAATTGTTGAGCCATTTTTTTATTTTTATGACCTCCAAGAGTCCAAATAAATGTAGTTCACCAGGCCAGGTAGAGATTTTTGGAATTTAAACAATAAAAAGAAGCCTAATTTGTTGTAGAGAGAAGAATAAGATAATAAAAAGTTATTGAGATCATGAAGAGAAATATTGAATATTGTCCATAAAGTAACCACTCCCCATAAAACCTTAAGAAAAAGTCATCAGGAGTAAATAATATTATTTTGATCTTAATTTCGATAATATATTGAATTAATTTATTTTTTATTTTTTTCCAATAAAAATGGTTAGAAATTAAGTTTCTTAATCTCTTTTATAGTTTGTCGTGATTTCTCTTAACCATTAAAATAATTAATAAAAGACGAACCAGCTTGAATGACGAAAAGACTGCTGTCTAGAATTTAAAAATGAGAATACTAAGAAAAGCAAGCACAATGCCCCATTACATGATGGATGAATTCTTGGCTCGTCAGGAATTGTATGAAAAGTTTGGCAATCCTATAGGGACGATGGAAGCAGAAAGAATCTAACCTCCTATAGCAAAACCATCAAAACTTAAGGAAGCTGTACATGAAGCTAGAAGAAGGTATAAAATGAGAAACTGTAAAAACTCTAAATGATAAAAGAGAACTAACCTATAAAATATATTCATCCAGTGAAGGAAGAAATCTCATTAACAACTGCCTTTCTTTTTTGCTTGTTCTTTCTTTTGTTCGGAGTGATGTTTTAATCATGTTTTTTATCATTATAATATGTTTATGTTAAAGCAAATGTGAGACTACATATCCTCAAAGTTATCAAAATGAAATTAGTAAATTTTGATTTACGAAGGTCGATTTTTGAAGGGGCTAAAATGGAACACAAAATGATTAAAAATACTTTATTAAGTTAAAATTATTTTCTTCATAATTGGTTTAATATTCAAGTTTTGTATTTATAAATTTTTCAGAAAAACAAATAATGATCTAAAATAGTGCTCTCATAAAAAGACAAGAGAGTCTGAATGTCAATGCTTGTACAAAAAAGCCTTTATTGAAAAAATCAAGAACAGTTGAATAAGTAATGATGGATGAATTTTTGGCAAGACAAAAACTTTATGATAATATTAATAGGCCTATAATAAAGTTAGAGTAATAAAAGTTTAACCCGCCGAAAATAGTTACCTCAAAGTTAAGGGACGCTGTCCATTAAGCCAGAAAAAATTATGCAGAATTTTAGGAAAAGAAAAAAGAATCATAGTTGAGGGCCTAGAAATCGAAGATTTCCTCCCGCATGAAAGATGAAGTGAAATAAATGACGGAAGGTAATGAAAAGATAGGGAAAATACATAAAAAAACTGAAATCTACAAAATTCATTCAATACTGTTCATCTGTGGTGTGCTTGGATATTTGATAATAATATATATCATAAATAGGATGAGATGATTAATATTAACCCTTAACAGATTCGTTCTAATTCTGTTTAAATTTCGGTTATTTCGTATTTTTGATATTTGGTTCTAAATCTAAACCAGGAGCTCCCTTGGTATTAAAAAGGATCATCACATTTTTTTTGCCTTTTCCAAGGAAAGGGCAAAATATTTCTTATGGGTTCCCTCTCGTTTATTTTATATAAACATACAATAATATAATTAATTTTTGCCACAATGTTTATTTGTCTTGCCTATTGCATTCGATTATTTTACTCCATTTCTCTGGGGTTTTTTTACTTAAAAGTATTAAAATTTTGAAAAGAATACCCAATATAAAATTTTAATTCTAAATTTGGCTATTTAAATTGTTTTATTCCGAGCCACTAATTACAAATTTATTAAAACAATGATTTAAGTTAAGTATAAGTTTAGACAAGAGTGTCTCAATACAGAAAACAAAGGACAAGAGGAAAAATTAAAGTCCTGCATAAAAAAACCAAAAACTTAAGAGTAAATTATGATGGAAGAATTTCTAACTCGATAATAACTCTATGATAAGTTCAGCAGACCTATTTTAAAGTTGGAGTAGCAAATGTTCAACCACTAAAAGATTCAGACCTCTAAGTTAAGTATTGCTGTTCATGAAGCCAGAAATCGCTATAAAAAATACAGTCAAATAAAGAAGTAGACACAAGAAAACATGATAAACAAGAAAAGGATTACAAAAGTGATTGAGGAAATGAGGAAATAAAAACCTTAATGCCAAATATTAAATCGTGTTGCCTAACCAGAAAAATCAAAGGAGAAATTTTTTTTAGCCTTTTCAATAAGCTTGTTTGTGACTCTACTAATGGCTTATCTGATTGTGATTTAGTGATACTATATTTTATAAATTTCTTCAGTCTTACTTGTAAAGTAATATAGTTTTTTTGGAGAGATAAAGAGCAATGAGATTATATATTCTCACCCAAAAGCTGCTCTAAGAGAATATGGGAACGATTCCTTCATTCCACAATAACATAAACAGCAAGTGCTATAATTTACAAACAAAATGATAAATTTCTTATGTTCATTTTAGATTTTTAAAATGTCTATTTTTCCTGCATTAAAAATGTTTAATTTAAAAATTCTATCTTAAAAGAAATACTTTAGCTCTTTTAATATTTATCAAACTCTAAAAATGGTGGGTAAGAGACATCTAACCTAAGGCTCTGAAAAAGGATGAAAGAAAATTTTATATTTAAAAGATCATGTGGCAATTATCTAGGAAATTATTTAGGAAATTATTTTAATCAGCTTGGAAACAATTAATTTGCTTTACTATGGAAAATTAATGATGAGAAATCAAGGCAACATATAAATTACAAAAGACATAATTCAATTTTATCCTTTTGTCTGAAATGTCCAAAATATGCTAATTCTTTCCTTATTACAACCTTTATTTTCTTGTAAAAATACTCTGGATATTAATGCATGGCCAGCTGAATGTTAAAAGATTAAAAATTATGTAATCAGATTATCCTTTGCTAACATAACAAAATTGAATATTATTTATTGGCGTTAATTTAGCATACAAGTAATATAGGTATTGTATAATATGAGTTATTATCATATAAATGATTTTCTAAAATGAAACTTAAAACATAATAAATGTCTAACTAAGTAGAGATAAAGATGATTAGATGTTAAATGGATATCAATCAGAAACTCAGTTGTAAAAGAAAGAATTAAGCAGATCCAAAAAAATGATGGAAGACTTTTTGGACCGACAATAGCAATACGAAAAAATCAATAGACTCTATTAGAAAGTTGATGTTCACTCTCTAGTTTCAAACACAAAAATTTCTAAATATTAAAAAATCAAAGATCCTTTGCTAAAGCAAAGTTCCGATTTGAAACTTAATGCACTTGCCAAGAAGAAACAATAAATTGAGGAAATGGCTGATAGGCTTAGAAAACAGAAAATGTAAAAGAAAAGAGAAGTCTTGGATGTCTAAAAAATATAAAAACAACTGGACCTTAGAATTCTTATGTTATTGATCCTGCCTATCGTATTCTTGCTCACGATCATTGTTGAATTAATTTGATTAATTAAAACACTATTACTTCAAAATATAATTAAACTGAACTTCTTTGATTAAACTGGTTTGGACCAATAATAATTCTCATTACATCATCGATAACTGCTAAAGTGAATTGAATAATATACATTATTTTATCTAATAGTTGAGAATTAAATTTTATTTATAACTGTGAACATAAAGATGCCCAGCTTAACCATTAAAACTAAAAACTCTTAGTCAGAAATTTTAGATGAAAGTTAGAATAAATTCAGTTCATAGACTTCAAATTAGCAAAAGAATAAAGACAGAAAATGAAATAAGTTTTTTTCCTCCTAAATTTAATTGTCTGGCAAGTTATTTATTATAATAATCCTCTTTTTTATTATTTATATCCCAACCAATCAAATCTTATTTAATAATATAATGATTTAAACCAATTCTTCCTTAAGAAGACAAGACAGCCTGAACTCGGAATGCAAAAGAAATTTACTATTGAAGAAATCAAAGACTGTAGAACAAGCCATGATGGAGGATTTTTTGGCCAGACAAAGAATTTATGATAAGGTTAATTAGCCCATCATAAAGTTGGAATAGCTAAAGTTTAACCCTCCTAAGGTAGAAATCTCAAAATTAGGGGACTCTGTTCGTGAAGCAAGACAGAGATTTAAGGAATACACTTTAAAAAGAAAAGAGGGGCAATCGAATGGCTTGTAAAAATAAAAAATCAGACCAGAGGTTCAAGATAAAGAAAAAGAAATAAAAATTCCTCTCCAAACTAAACAAAACAACATCTAAATCGTACTTATCATCTGTGTGGTCTTAATATATGTGACTATACAATAAATTTTAAGATGAATATTATTGATTGCCCATGGTACCTTTTTTTGAATTCTTTAGAGCAAACCAGCAAAGAAATTTTAAATTAATTTTAAAGTTATATAATTCACTTTTTTCTTGCATACAAAGTTGCACTCAAGATCTTTACCCCACTATTCTTAAATTCTTCTAGTTCTTGCTCACTTACATATTTGAGTAGCAATTCATCAGGAATATCGATGACTTTTTCTTTTTTGATAGCAATTTACACAAATCCACATTCTTCAAGGATTTGCAATTGCACATCCTTTCTTAGTGCTCCCGAAACACAACCTACATGTAATTCTGATGCTTATCTAATTGATTTTGGTAAGTCTCCAGTTGTCAATACATCACTAATTGAGAAATGTCCATTTGATTTCAATACTCTATTGATTTCAGTAAAAACCTTTTTCTTGTCTGGTACTAAGTTGATGACACAATTGCTGATAACAACATCAACGAAATTATCTAATATTGGTAGATCTTCAATATCTCCATGTCTAAATTCGACATTCCTGAAATTATATTTATCTGAATTTAATTAGGCTTTTCTAATCATTGTAGGTGTCATATCAACTCCAATTACTCTTCCACTTTCTCCAGTTAGTGCTCTAGCAATGAAACAATCATTTCCTGCTCCAGATCCAAGATCCAATACAACATCTCCTTTCTTAATTTCAGCAAACTCTGTTGGAATTCCACAACCTAATCCCAAATCTGCTTCAGGAACATATCCTTATAATTTTTCGTAGTTTTCTGCAAATACAGCATAATCAACTGTTCCACAGCCTGTACTGCATCCACCAACTCCACAGCAAGATCCAGAATTTAATTGTTTTGTTTATTCACAAATTTCTCCATACCTTTATTGAACTATTTTTTTGATTCCATCATCACAACAACCTTCTTATTATTGGCAACATTATTATTCTTAACAACATTATTCCTCCTTTCCACAACAAGATTCTTCCTTTCCACAACATTATTCTTCCTTTCCACAACATTATTCCTCCTTTCCACAAACTTACTTTTCACAAGATTATTAATCCATTTTTATTAAATTAATTATTAAAATCTGAAAATTGTTATTTCTTTTAAATTACATAAAATCTAATATTAATTATATTCATGAATCACCATAAATGAATCACCATAATTTATAAACAATTAAAAAATATAAATCACTACATAATCATAAAAGACAAAGGACCTTATTAAGGAACAAAAAAATTGTCACGAATTGAAACTGCTCTTGTTGTAGTTGTATTTAAATATCGTTTACGTGTTGGACTGCTATGCAGACTTTAATTCTATTTTTCTATAGGCATTTCTTCTACTGTAGTGTTAGAAATATCCTAAATTTTACTAAGTGTCAGTCTCAATCCTCTAAATGGTGAAGGTATTCTTTTTGTTGGGAAGAAGTTGTTCACAACGGTTGTGTTCTCAGATTGTTGTTAGAGTTCAGGAAATTTTAGAGAATTAATTTAGGTTTGTAATTCTTATGATAGAGTGAGATGGTTGCGTATTTCTAGAAATCTTTTTAGTTATTTTGCTCCTTTAACTCTAATCGTAAGATCATTTGGTAATTATTCATAAAGGTACTTAACTTCTCCAATTAATTTGGTTGTAATTTACTATATAATAGGGAACTTGAAAATGAGAAGTTCAAGTTGTCTATGCATTTTAAAGAGAATATCAATTTGTTAACACTACAAATACCTCTAATAGAGATGTGCTATTTCATAAAGTGAGTCTGATGGTAATACAATATCATTAACGAGTAACTCTCTAATATTTAATTCATGGATTAAGTAGAGAGTTTTGAGTGCTGTAAGAGGTTTTTAGGGATGCTGGATGCGAAATGCAATTTTTTATTTAGCAACTTTACTTTATTAACCATTTAAACACTTATAAAGAATCTAGATAAGAATGGGAATTACAAATAAATGTTTCTATTTTGGGATATCATCTAATAAACATTTGAGCCAAGATGTTTCGACTACATCTTTATTAATCATCTTTAGATTCCTTTTTATGTTATTAAACATTAATATTTATAATGTTTAAGAGTTCAAGAGAAGAGTAAGCAGCAAGAGTATATGAGAGTTGGCAATAATTAATTAAATTGAAATAAACTCCAATCAACAAAAATATGATATTACGAGGGATAT
>JMSD01000078.1:0-19725 GCA_000715435.1 Paramecium caudatum | reverse complement strand
AAAAGGTTTAAGAAATCTTGAACTTATTAACAAAGAAAACATCAGAGTAATTGAACTTAGTAAAACAAAAAGTTGGTATATTTATACATAATCATAAATTCACTTTAATTCAAACAGGTTTATTTCTATTGAGTTTTTCTTTTTTATCTCTTTCCATTTCTAATTATGAACTTATTCTAATTGCTCTTAATCCTGAAAAATAGTAATGACCCAAAATGCACATCAATGCACTAACTGCACTTAATACTCCAAAAACTATAGCAAATACATCAACTGGCATATAGGGATCAACTTAATCAGAATCTGTTAAGATTTGACTCTTCTTTGGTGAGGCTGTAAATATAATGATAAGAATAATTGGGATCAACATTGAAACAACACATACTAATCTAATTTAATAAATCTTAATACTCTGGTGAACGAGTTGATCTTCCAAAAAAGAAAGTGATTAGTAATGCAAAAATAAATCCAGCTATTATTGCAATAGTTCCATATCCTAATCCTATTGCAGTTGCCATATTATTAATATTTTATTTTAATATTAATAGAGAATGAATAAAATAAAATAATCACGTATCAAAAGAATCAAGGAGTTTATAAAAAAAGTTGACATATTTGGTCAATCAATATCCCTTAGTTTTAGATAAGAGGAAGAATATACTACTTTTGTTGGTGGATTAGCTTCAATATTTGTCCTTGCTACAATAGTCAGTTTTTTCTACAGCAGCATTATTGGTTTTTTTACCATGAGTTAAGTATCATCTACAACTGAAATGGTTTTTGAAAGTGACCCAGGGATTATTACTTTGGATTCTAAAAAATTTATGTTTGCTGTTCAAATAGAACATGATTACTTTGTGGATGCTCCTTTCTTCAACATTTCAGTCGAATAAAGAAATTATAAGAACTCTAATGGTACAATGAAAAGGATGCCAACTACATATATTGATTTAGTAATTTGTACAGAGGCACATTTTAATCCTATTTTTGAATAATATGGCATTAATTTTACAAAACAATTCAATGACTTGAATTTAACTAATTTTCTATGTCCAAGTTTAGAACAGTCACATAATTGGACAATAGGAGGTGCCTACACAAGTTAAATTAATATTCACATTTAGGTTCTGATTATTATTTTCTTAAATTTTCAGTGACCACTTGTGTAAATGATACTACTAGTAATTTTACTTGGAAACCTTAGTGTAAAACTTAAGAGGAAATGGAAAATTACCTTAATACTTAAGGATCATTTAGATTTCAACTTTATACAACAAATTTTGTAAATTAAATATATTATAAAGATTGTTAATCCAGATGATCCTAACACTTACATAATACCCTATTTGGCAATTGAATAGTTTTATTCATTTGCTCCTAAGCAAATGTTTGTATAATCAGATATTTTTGTAAGGGAAAAAAGACTAAATACAGACAAAGGAATACTGATGTATCCTCTAAATGTGAAGGAAACAATTGCTTATAGAGAACATATGGATAGTAGATAGCAGGTTACGACGGGAAGTTTTGTGCCTAATTATTTTGCAGCATTTTATCTATAAAGAAGTCCCTTTAGTTATGATATAGAAAGAAAATATGTAACTCTAGATGAATTACTAAGTTATTTAGGAGGCTTCTCTTAATTTATGATAGTTGTTTTAGGCCTATTTATTAATATATACAATAAACAAAGTTTATTGGTAGAATTAGCAAACGATCTTTATGAATTTAACTTTAATCAAAAATAAGAGAATACTTAAGCTTTTATTTGTAATTTATTATCCTAATCGTAACATGGAAGAGAATTATTGAGGTAGAAATATTAATAAAAAGAATAACTGTCAAACATCAAAATTTAATCTTTTAATGCATTTTCTAGTAAACCTCCTATGGATTAAAAAGATAATAGAGATTAGAAATCGCTATCTATTTGTTCTCCCCAACAAAATTAAAAGCAATTAATTCAAATATCTACAACTAGATTATTTGGAACAGTTCGTGAAAAGACCTCCCAATACTATCAAAAATTTAAGACATTTATGATTAATTAAAAAAAGATTGGTTTTGGGTATAAGATTATTTTAAGTGATTGGCTTCCCTTTGAGTGCTTTTAAAATTCAGAAACTGTGCTTTTTAAAAGGGCAATGTAATTATTTACAACTATTTAGGGAATAAGTAAATAAGGAATTAGATATCAGATATATAATGAATTAATTGCATGAAATTATTAAACTAAAGAAAGTGTTATTTAATCCAGATTAGATTGAACTAATAAATTTCAGTCATAAACCTATCATTAGCCTTGTAAGGGAGAGAAAAAACAGATTATCCTCAAAGTAGAAAATAAAATTATATAGACTGCAATATTTGGGAGAAGAGGAATAACTAAACAATGAAGTGTTTAAGTAGTTTACATGTTTAGTTGAATCATATTAAAAGTTGACAGCAATTTCTACTTAAGCTTCATAAGATTAGATGATTATAAATTAAAGAATAATTGGTTTACTTGGAAGAGAATTGCCTCTATTAATCGAATAAGAAATACAATAAGAGTTTTCTTCTTCAATAAAAGAAGCAGAGCCAGAAGAAATAGAGGATACACCAAAATAATGATTTTTATATCATTTTGATTTCGGAAAATTCAATCCTCTATCACTTACGATATCATCTTCCTTCATTTCCCCAGATTCTGAATCAGATTACTAAGCAATTTCTTTTTCCAATAAGAATGGTAGTTCTGCACCGAGAAGAGTGACTAATCTTTGATTAAAACGAATTTATTCTTCAGTTTGATTTTCTGCATCCAGTCCCATTATTCTCTAATATGAGTTCACTAAATCTGTAAACTATTTAATTAGGGCATAATCTTCGACAGTAGTTCCTCCATCAACAACAACCCTTAAATAAAATTTATATTTACCTTGTTGATCTCCTTTTCATTTAGTCCTTCATTAAAGTTATTTTAGGCTTATGACTAAAATTAAATAAAATAATTTATTCAGGACTAAATAGAACCTTTTTTAGTTTATTTAATTCATGTAATTATTTAATGATATATTCTATATCTAGTTCTTTATTTACTTCATCACTAAAATTTATTATTTTATTACATTGCTTTTTAAATCACAATACAATCATCATTTTATAATGAACTTATTGGTATCAATTTTGCTAGTACTAAACGAAAACCTATTCCAATTTTTCTTTTCTTTTAAACAAAGGTCCTGAATTGTTCAAAATATTCTGAAGCTGTAGCTTTAAGAGTAGACATTCGAGGTGGAGGTGCACGAGGTAATTTAAGATTGTCAATAGTTCCTTTTTTAGATAAATATTTAGGATCTTTAGTTTTGTTAGTACTTTGTACCATGTCAGGTTTGCTTGTAAAGGCTTACATTGTTTGTATTTTGGGTACTGATTCTGTCCGTCTTGTTTTCATAGTTTTTAACATTTCTCTTCCTTTTTCTGTTCTAGCGAGTAGAGCATTTAAATTAATCTAAGTACTCCCTTTCTTCTGACTCATATCAAACTCATATAAATCATTTGCCATATTAACAATTAGATGTTATCTATTGTAAAACCTAACGACTAATCCAACTATCACAATCATGAATTATGCAAAACCTCCCAAATAACTCAAAAGTTCATCTAATCTTTGAAATTTTCTATTAATATTGTATTGATAGGGGCTTCTATTAAAGTAAAATGCAGCATAATAATTCGGTGTAAGACGGTTAACTTCGAATTGTTATCTTTAGTCACCATAATCTCTGCTAGCAAATGTTTCGTTCATTTTATTTGGATACATCAAAATACCCTTGTCTGTTGTCACTTTTTTGGGTCGAAAGAAGATATCTGATTAAACAAACATTGAATCAGGAACAAAAGTATAAAATTGATCAATAGCTAAATATGGTTGAACATATTCCTTTGGTCTATTTGGATTTATGAGCTTTTATAAATAATTTAGAGTACAAAATTTGTTGTATAAACTTGAAAACGAAAGCTACCCTATGATTACAAGGTAGAATTCAATGCTTATTATGACTTGCAGATAGGTTTCCATGACAATATACTGTTAGTTTAATTTACACAATTAGTAACTGAGAACTTTAGAAAATAATAGTCAGTACCTAATTTAAACTTATTATTATACTTGCCCATACTCCTCCTACTGTCATATTTGTACTATGAACATCACTCAAATTAGGACATAAAAAGTTTGATAAATCTTATTTATCGAACTGGTCTTCAAAACTCATATTGTATTTGTCGAATATGGGCTTAAAATGACCTAATGTACAAGGAATGAGATCAATATATTTATTTGGCATTCTTACTTAAGTTCCATTTTCATCTCTATAATAATGTCTTTATTGAACACTGATATTGAAGAATGGATTAGTTGTGAAATTTGTCTATTCAATTTGAACTGCAAACATAAAGTTGTCATTTTATAGAATAACTGCATCTGGATCATCAGCAAAGGTGAATTCTTGAGTTGAGGTGACATTTTGCATTGCAAAGAAATTAATAATGTTGGAGTAAAAGAAGCTGATAATAGTTCCTATTATGCAAATAGAGAGGAAGCCACCTAAACTTGTATTGTATTTCTCCTCTTGTCTAAATGTGAGACTGATGGTCTGACCGAAAATATCAATTTTTTCTAGACCATCTCTAATTTTTTGAATCATTATATTTATGAACAAAAGATTAAGAAAATTGTAGTTAGAAGAATCCTTGAAAAAACTGATTATTACATGAAAAATGTAAAAGAAGAAAACTCCATAAGAAGGTAGCTTAATTAATTTATAAAAGTAAATTAAAATCAAAATGGCTTTTGTACAGCAGCTTCATTTTCACATAATAATTCTTCTTCTTTATCTTCCACATATTCTTATTCTTATTGCTGAACTATTTCACTTTCCAATAAATGTGGTAATTCTGCTCCTAGTAGACTCATCAATCTTTAATTCAATCTAAATTATTCTTCTGTTTGATTCTCAACATCTAGTGCCATAATTTTTTGATATGCCATGACTAAGTCCGAAAATTGCTTAGTAAGAGCAACATCTGCGATTTGAGTACCATGCAGTACAACTCTAATTATTTTATTAAGATACATGGGTGATCTTCGTTTCAGCTAATCTTTCAAAAGGGCTACTCTGGGCTTCCGAGTGAAATTAAATAAAATAGTCTACTCTGGGCTGAATAAAACCTTCTTTAATTTGCTCATCTCTTAAAGTTGTTGAAGAAGGTTTTGTATATCTAACTATTTATTGACATCATTTCTATTTAAAGATTAAAAATACATGGCCTTAGAAATAAGCATGCAACTATCACTTTAAAATATAGATAATGGTATCAATTTACTTAGTAAAAAGCGAAAACCAAATCCTATTTGTGTTTTCTTTTGCATAAATATTTTAAATTATTCGAAGTATTCTGAGCCTACCACCTTCAAAGTAGATATTCTTTATGATACTGATTATTTAGGTTATTCTACAGGAATGCTTATTTGAATAGGACTGGTACCATGACTTTCAAGTTAAACAAATGATCTATTCACTTTATTTGTTATTGATCTACTATATTTAGCTTCGCTCGACTAGAGTCGGTGTAGCATTTCCTTCTTTTTTGATTGAATAGTTTTAAGTATCTCCCTTCCTCTTTCGGTTTTGGCAAGAAGATTATTAAAATCTGTTTAAGTTGTTCCTAATTTCTTACTCATATCAAGTTCATATAGATCGTTTGCCAATGAAATTATCAAATGTTGTCGATTGTATAATCTAACTATTAATCCTAAAATCACAATCATAAATTATGCGAATCCTCCTAGGTAGCTAAGCAATTCATCGACTCTCTGAAATTTTCTTGTAAATGTGTATGTGTAGGGGCTTCGATTGAAATAAAATGCTGCATAATAATTTGGAGTTAATCGATTTACTTCAAATTATTCTCTTTGATCTCCATAATCTCGAGTGGGGAATATTTCATTTACAGATTTTGGGTAAATAAAAATGCCTTGGTCTGTAGAAATTTTTCTGGTCTTAATAAATATATCTGATTAAACGAACATTTGATCAGGAACAAATGTATAAAATTGATCAATAGCTAAATAAGGTTGAACATATTATTTGGGTCTATTTGGATTAATAAGCTAAAATAAAAAAAATAAATACGAAATTAGTAGTATAAACCTAAAAACGAAAGCTTCCTTAAGATTTTAGTGTTGCAGTAAAATCTTCTTGAGATTTACAAATTGGTTTCCAGGATAATGAATTTGAATTTGTATTTGTTTGATTTACACAATTAGTGACTGAAAACTTCAAAAAGTAATAATCAGTACCTTCATAATTAAAATATAATACTTGCCCATACTCCTCCTACTGTCATATTTTTACTATGCACATCACTTAAATTAGGACATAAGAAATTAGATAAATCTTACTATTAAAACTAATCCTCGAAACTTATGTTATATTTGTCAAAAATAGGTTTAAAATGGCCTAACGTACAGGGAATTAAATCAATGTATTTGTTAGGTAATCTTGTTTATGTACCATTGTTATCTCTATAATAATGCCTCTATTGGACAGTGATATTGAAGAATGGATTAGTTGTAAAGTTTGCTTATTCAATTTAAACTGCAAACATAAAATTTTCTATATCAAGATCCACTTTTTCTGGATTGTCAGCAAATGTGAATTCTTGAGTTGATGTAATATGTTGCATTGCAAAAAAGTTAATAATATTAGGGTAGAATACACTAATTATTGCTGATATTATGCAAAATGAAAGTAATCCTCCCATACTTGTACTATAATATTCTTCTTGCCTGAACGTAAGACCAATAGATTATCCAAAAATATCTATTTTCTCAAGTACCTTTCTAATTTTTTAAATCATATTATATAATAAAATATGGTTTGTGATAAATGTGAGAAAAAATTAACAAAATTGGCTACACCAGATGTGTGGGATAAAGACAATAAAAATAAAAAGCCAGGTATGATACTACCATCATTCAATAAAAATAAATTTGATCCGATGGGTCAAAACAAATGTACCAAATGCAAGAAGAGATAAGTGTAGAAGAATGAAAAATTTTGTTAAGAATGTGCCTACAAAGATGGAATATGCAAGATGTGTGGAGAGAAGATCCTGGAGATAAAATTTTATAGGCAATCGAATGTTTGAATATAAATTTTAAATCACTCCATGAAGTATTTTTAATCTTCCAATTCCTCATTGTTGACACTCTCTTCTTATTGGACTATGACTTTATCAAAGGGTTTGGATCGAAACATTGGTTAACGTCCAGTTTTCTTTTTACTCGGTTACATAATCTTTTCTTAATTAGCCTTAATTCTCCTTTCATCTTCCTGCTTCAATTTCAAATTATTAGAATCTCTCTACTTGACTTTCCACTCCCTTTCACAATCTTATCTCTATAATTATATTTATGATTTACAAAGAACTCAACACGATCTGGTTTAAAGGAGCGAATTTATTTCAATTAACGTTCCAAATGCAGTTCAATTTAAACAAGAATGTCAAGAGTTTCTTTACTTTGTAGATCATGGACTCCTTGAATCTCATTTGGGAAATTTTCACAGACTTCTATAATTTATTTCCTCAATTCTTTGTGATCTTTTTTGGCATTCTTTTCTGTACCCTTCAATTATAAAGTTCTGATCTATTAGCATACATTCTATAAATAAAATACGATATTTACTTCATAATTTTTTTCTAGTTATTTCTTATTCATTTAAAGAGTAAGAACTTTATCATCAAGTGATTACTTAATCTTGTTAAACTTGGTTTTGAGTTCTTCAAGATTCTATTCAGCATCTTAAGTAGTTTAAATCAAGAAGAGATTTCTTTCTTCTAAATCATTGAATATTTCAACTAATTGAGAAGGCTACTTAAAATACATTTCATATTCATCTTCGAATTCCTCGAGCTCATCCCTTAAATAAATATTTTTTTTATAATTACAATTTTTTATTCTCCACCAATTATTGGAACTACTTCTCATTTAATCCCTTTACTTTCATCAACTCTTCACGCAAGCGATTAACCAATTGTAATCGCTTCTTTTCTTTAGCATCATGCCACTCTTTAGGGGCTAACTTATCAAGAAATTTCTTATGATCCATATAATTGTTAACTGCTTCTTCATTGCGGGTCTTTTCTGCACGTAGACTTGTAATCTTTATATTAATTGATTTAATTTCTGCTTCTTTAGCTTTCTTTTCTTTAACTTCTTGGTCTGCCCTTTGCTCTGCATCCAATTTCTGTTATTTGTTTTAATCCAAATACTTTTAAAAGTTCTCATTATCACTCTCTAGCATCTTGAGACTTTGTTCCAAGGCCTCCTTTTTATCCTTAGACATCATCTTAAGTTTGTCAATTTCTTCTTCAATTATCCCATGGGCTTTTGAAACAAGGAACATTTCTTTTTTTTGTTCAAGTAATGTAACAATAGGCTCTTTAGTTACTCCTTTTGCTCTCTGTTTCTTACGTTCTTATATTATTTACAAAGCTTCTGTAATGACTTTCTTGTCCTTATCATTGTAAGCAGTTTTTGATTTGAATTTATCATCTATCTATGTTTCGTAACTCTTAAATTAGATAGTGCTTACTTTAAAGTGCTTTAATTAAGTGCGATTAGTTGCTGTTTTCTTGTCCCATATATGTTGCTCTTGGTTTTAATCCTTCATCTTTCGATCATTTTCTCTGAAGAGAAACACCTCTTCATCGGATGGATAGCGGAAAGGACTTTGTATTTCGCTCTTGTTGAGCTTGTGGATTTGAGGCAGTTTCTCAGTCATTATTTTAATTAAATAAATGGATGAAATTCACGATTATCTGATCAAATTACAAAGCTTTCTTAATAATCCTGACAGTCATTTAGGAGCAGCTATTGAGGATTCATATGAGGGTATTTATTTTTAAAATGAAGAGCTTTAGAGACTATTTAATGCCAACAAAGAGTACAAGGAATTGAGTGAATAGGAGGATTAAAATTTGAGTTGGTATTTAGAGTAATTAACTGATATTTGGAAACAATTAAGAAAGAAGAAGAACATATAACCTTAATTATTGGAGTCAACTTTATAATCTCTAAAAGACATATAATAACACTTCGAAGGGCTATAGAATCCATCAATGATGATAGCAAGGTTACGATAGGAGAATATGATGTTGCAAATGAAGGTGGATTGTGGATAGAGATTGCAACATAAAGAAAGTTCAGATAACTAATACTTTTAACGGGCAGCAGAAGAAATTAATAATTTGAAGCAAATTAACAAATAATTGAAAAAAGAGGTGCAGTAGATTACAGATGCACGAAAAGAAGATGCTCGACGATATTAAGACTAATTGAAGAATTTCAAAAAACTATAATTCTAAAAACCATTTAATGTGAAGCAGCTAGAAGAAGAAAATGAGAAATTACGACAAATGAATCTTGATCTTTTGAAAGAGCAATAAAATCTAAAGGAATAAATGTAGTAACAAGTTAATTAGATTTCTGATACAAAAGAATTAACAAGATTGCGTGATTTAGTGAATAAATAGCAATAGGAGAATTAAGCATTAGAAGAAAAAATATAAGATCTTTATGATGTAATAAATTTTTAATATAGAAACTGGAACTAGGAAAGTAAAATGATTTAGAAAATTAAGTTGCTACATTAGAAAAGAAATAGCCTCACATACTATTTAAATGTAGAAAGCAAATGAAGAAAATAAATTATTATAGAAAAGAATAGAATAGGTTCGTCAATAAAATCAGAAATATAATGAGAAATGTCTCGAACCTTTAGGTATTAGATGTTTACCAGAAATGAAGGGAGTTTAATCTCATTTTAATACAGTGATGCATCTTTTGGAAGTGATGACTCCTTTTACATAAATCCTGACTGTGACAGATAAAGTCAGTCAGATAATCTTGAAGTTCGTCACCTATATTAGAAAAGAGACAGAAGCTGTTACAGCTACATCTGCCACATAATTATAGGAATTATTACCAATTGAAATGTAAAATGATAATAGGGCTAATGATTTTTTGTTCCAGATAATAGATCATTTATCAAGAGCCCTCACAAAAAAAGAAGGTCCAAAATCCTAAATTGCAACTATTATTTAAGCACAAGATTCTCCAATATATGATTTATTTTTCTTCCTTTAAAGAGTTTTTCCTATAGATTTGGAAAGTAATTATTATTTAAATTAATAATAGTTTAACCAAATGAAGTACCACTAATCAATAGCATTAAACATATTAGATATTTCGAAGGCAATATAAAATCTGGAATAGAATTTTCAGATTATGTATAAGGATTGATTAAATTAGAAGGATAAGAAAACATGATAGATGATAAAGTGTCAGATTTTAATTTTCTGGTGTTCCCAAATTACTTAATATTAAATGTTTGTGAATTATGTCTTCAAAAGGCAGATATTAAATTGGGACTTAAATTACCTTCAAGTTCTCTAAACCCAACACAAACTGATATTGAATATCAATTAATAGCAATAGTACATTGCAATGAAGGACCAGAAAAATAACCAATATATTCTATAACACTTCAAAAGAATAATTAATGGGTGTAGATATGTTAAGATTAAGCTTAAGTTGTTTAGATTAATGAAGTAATGACATTTAAGGCACCTTATAATGATAAAGAATTATTGATATATAGGAAATCAAGAATCTGATAATAATTTATTATAGTGAGTATTGAAGCTATTGATCTTCCAATTTGTTGGCTCCACACAATATTTTCCAACTCCAGGTGTGTACTGTCTACTAATATAAGCTAATCTTGGTTATTGGGATTTAAATGGTGCAGTAACCTGCTTAGTCGAGGTAGCAGGTAATGGTGGATCTCTAATTGGTACAAACTATTATTATTATAATTATTCAAATTCTTTGAATCGAGGTTCTGCACAATCAAATCCTGGTTTTTAGACATCTATTTTTTATAGATTTCTAATAAATTTCATTTATTTTTGTATTCTGTAACCAATACTCTCTTAATCTAATTTATATTATCCAATATCAGGGCCACAACTTTTATTAACAGGATCTCTTTTTGAAGAGGATTTAAAACATGAACTAACTGCTCTCTTTCTTTCTCCCTTAGCTATATCATAACTACCAGGGCCAGCTTTGCAAATTGGGGGTTTTTCATTAAATCTTCTTTCTCTCGTACCAAACTATCCAGGAATTCCTTATTCTTATTTCTTTCTCACATCTGTATATAGATCATTCTAAACATCATATTACCCTGGTCCTGGTTGTATGTCAAACATCATATCTGGTCCTTTTAGTGAAGTACTCAAAAATGTAGCATTTGTATAATTCTTTTTCTTAAGCAACATATCAAATGAGGAATTCTATACATTATAATCACCAGGTCCCACTCCTGCTAAATCACTTTCCTTAAAACGTTCCAGGGAAGAACCAAAGAATTAAAATTCCCTTTATTTGTTCTATACCTTAATGGACACTCGTCCATCATTATATTAGCCTGGTCCAGGAGAATATTAATCCTTGTAATTGATTTATTTTCTTAAACCAGCATTTATTTCTCGATTAGTCTTATATATTAATCGATCATAGTATGAACGGACAGTTTCAGAAAGGAATGCAGGTGAACCATTTCTTTTTCTTCTATTATCTTCGTGTAAATTATAACGACCTGGTCCTATTTCAGTAGGCTATTCTTAAGGGAAACGGGGCTTAGTGCTTTTATCCCAGGATAATCCTTTTTGATGTTTTGGTTAATTGATATCGTATGTTGTTGGTCCTACTACTCGTTATTTTTAACTTTGCATCATTTTTTAATGTTATGCTAATGTTTCAATATCATCATAAACCATTCCAATTTATGTTTTTGGTTCTGGGATGGAGTTGATCCTTCGTTAAATATTCTATTATCTAATGTCTTCAATCCTAGGATTATGAATAGGTTGTTGTTTGTGATTAGGTTATTTTTCCACTCCGTAATAACCAGGTCCAGGTATCTAATTAGAAATTATAATACCTCTTTAACTCTTTTATCTTCTTGAAATCGTTCAATTCCACTCTTAAATGCACTACTTCCATTACCCTACACTTTTACAATAATGGTGCTCTTGTTCATGTAAGCCTATACTCCAGCATCACCCATTCCTTATTGTATTTCATATTGCCCTGGTCCGGGAGTTTTCACTTTGTCATTAGCAAGAGTTGACTATCGTTTGCCAGTGCATAGAAAAGGGGCATAGGCAGCTTTGGAGTGCGGTTCTTGATTAACATTGTAGACTCCAGGCCCTAGATGAGGGTAGGGGTCTTTAACTACAGTTAATCCACGATCCTCTTCGAATAAAAAGGCCATAATTTAAAATATGTATTAAGAAATTCAGTTGTGTAGTGTGAAGGATTCTGAAGCTTATACTCATTCAAAAGTTACTCTTATAGGACCCCAAGCAGAGGAACACTTGAAATGTATGGATGACTGTATAAGTTTGGGTGATGGCTAAATTGTTTATATGGTGTAATATGTTTAATATTTTAGCAAAATATCAAATGGTTAGAGTATTGTAATCTATTATTACGAAATGCAAGATTTCTTTGCAAAAGGATGTAAATTGACAACAGAATATTTACAATTTTCACATTTAATTACATAGAATGGATGTACCCTGATAAAAGACACTAACTAAATACCCTACTTGTTTGTACTAACTTAGGGAGGAGAAATATACTACAAAAACCTCCATACTCATGTGTCACATATCATTAAAAATTTATTGGTTGATAATTAGAGATTTGTGTGTTTAGCTAAGAAACTCTAAACATAAAATAAATTGTCACTCTACTTACTTAGTGAGAGCAATACTCTACATTAAATATATATAGATGTGGTTAAAGGGGAATTTTAGAGACTAAAATATTAGTTATCATTTGGTTGGTTTTAAATATTTGGCACTTCGAGTAATGATTGGAAAACAGCTTTCGAATTAAATGAGTAATAAATCTTGCATTATTCCTTTTAAACATAATTCTCTTTATTAGAATTAAGGGACCAAAATTTTACAACTAGATAATTGAGTTTGCCTGAAAATGTAAAAGTTAAGTAGATAGAAGTTTTCTTAGTTAATAATTAATACAATGTTGCATATGTTAAAGGTGATGAATTTAAAATTTACTCAATTCAAGGTCATTAATTGAGATTAATTAATGCTGTGAGATTATAGAATTCTAATTTTGTTAAATTGAGCGCAATATCTAATACTCTATTTATTATACAGTAAAATGTAGTGTACTAAGTATCTTAAGAATTATAGACTATTACTGATGGAAAGTATCCACTATTAGGATATTTAAATTAATTGGAATATATATTAATTTTCTACAAACATTAAATCACATTAATAAATAAAGTCTAAGATACTATAAGTATTTAATAGGCAAATTTGAATAAAGAAGTAGAAAAATTTAAGGATGAAGCTGATCTATAATATAAATTAAAAGATGAAGAATTGATTATCTAGACAATGAGTATAGATTTTGATTTACATGACAAAATTAAATAATTTTAGGTTTTAATAAAATTTTTGCATCGTAATTTAGATCCTCAGATAGTTTTAAGATTAATTAAAGATTAGGGTGATAATTTTTATTTTGATGAACTAGTAAAATTAATAATGCTTGAAGTTGAAGACATATATATATATCTTAAACCAACTATATAAAAGTTAGAATTAGACTTAGAAGAGACTTTTGAAATTATAGATGGATTAATAAAAAAAGCAGAAGATTAGTTGGAATCAATTTTCAGTTAGCCATTAGTCTAATTAAAAAATCTTAGTGAACAAAGAATGAAATCATCTTTACTTAGAAATTCAATCATTAAATAACTTAAAGATTATTATCATTTATTATTAGAATCTTATTTAGGGATTGCTGTATTATGTGATTTAGAGAATAAAGGATTTGAATTAGATTGTCAATATCATTTATTTTATTAAGTTATTAGGTTATTGTGTATGATTTAAAATAAGTCTCTTTCTTAATATTAGGAATTCGTTAGACAAAACCTTAATAACACACATATGGATTTACAAAATATTAGATCTCTTTCTCAAGCAACAAAATAACTTATTGGAGCATTAGCGAATTACACAATACCTGATGAATATATGAGTGAAGCATTTGTAAGAGATCAATAAAAATCTATAATTGATAAGAATGATGCCTTTTAATTGATTAGATTCTATCGTATTGCTTAATAAACAGATGAAGTGAATACCAATGCTGTTAGATTTATCGATAAAAATTAAGAATAATATTAGGAGCTTAAGATGAGGATGGCATTTCTATTATATAAAAATAGTGAAAATTCTGATGAATAAAACAAAATTCACTAATCTTTAATTCACTATGCTATATAATAAAATTAATATGAAATTATATTTCATATTTTAAATGAAAGTTCCAAAATTACTGAGTAAGTGAGCCAAATGGTTGAAAATGGAAAGTTATTTAATTTTTAATTGAGTGCTCGTATTTTAGAGCAAGTAGGTGATTTACTAGTAAAAAAAGCTAAGAAATCATATTAAAATATTTAAAAAGTAGATAGTATAATAGAATATTTCTCATTTTTAATGAAAATGGATTTTAGACAAAAAGTATTAAATATTATATGTATAGGCTTATGCAACAATATTTGAGTTTATAATGAACTTAGAAATGCTACTGTTTAGATTGAATACAAAATAAGTTGAAAAGTGTGTTACTCTATAACTAGACTGTATTAGTCTATTAACAAATTAAATGTTATTGGTTAGTCGAACAGATGATCAACTTTATATTAATTAGATCGTTTGTAGATTAAATGATTAGTGTATGAGATAGTTTCTTAATCCAAGTTTCATTAATGATAAATCACAAATTAATGACGATTAACCACTCAATATACAGATCATTCATTTGGACTAGATTTATAGATTTAGATAATATAAGCAAATTTAAAATAATGTGTGTTAATCATACATTCCAGAAGCCTCTTTTTAAAGGGTTATAGAAGCTCTAATTTAAAATAATGATATCACAAATTTGATCAAAATATTACCCTTAGACCCTGAAAAGGAGAAAACTATAGCTTTCTTTTATTATTGTAATTAAAGTTTTGAGATTCTAACAAAAGTGAGACAACTCTTCAATTAGAGAGAAGAGTCCATAATGTTAGCATTATTATCAGTGGCTAATAATTTATCAATTGATAAAACAAAAGAACTGTTTAGAATGGCCCCTTAACCTGAATACTTTTTGCAATATCTAATAAATGTAGATAAAGAACAAATGGCACAAATGATTGTATGAAAATAATAAATAAATATATAATGAATAAGAATGCTTATATGAGTTGTAGTGCATACAAAGAAAGTGGTGTGTTAAAGTCTTGGAGTGAAAGACTCTTGATATATGATTTACTATAACAAGTATATATTTCATTCACAAAGGTGTTAAGGTATATAGATGTAAAGGCCTAAACTCAAAAATAGCTGTTAATTCAAAATTATATCATCCATCCTGTTGCATATCATTAAGGGAAATGGTCAATAAAGTTTAAAACACCTCAAGATATTGAACCTCGTGTGGCACGATTCGGTTGGAACAATTAATCAGAGGCACTGCAATGGTTCGATTATTTTAATGGCAAATATTGGGCTGGATAAATGCGTAAAGAAAACCTAGAAAAGAAGTTGGAAGAATGGGATCTATTTAAGCCAGAATCAGAACGTGTGGTCAACCAAACAATACCTTAAATGCTTATTAAACCAAGTTAAGGGAGTCGTATGAGATAAATTATTCCTACACTGCCATAATTTTTATAAGTATATAATATTATTAAATTATAGAATGATATTGAATTGATTCTCGAAAACACCCATGAGAATTTATAAGGATTTTCTGACATTCACTCATTCAATAAGATTCATATTACACCTAATGCTGAGTTATACTAAGACCCAAATGATTCACTTCATATGAGATTCTTTTTTAAATCGGAAATGTCTCCGACAAAAATATTCGATGTATGGCAATTCTCTACCTTAGGAATTGTCAATGCACACATTTATTGATAATTGGAGTCCTCTTGTTTCAATTTATTAAGTTTATCCTACAAAGAAGGATTGTGCTGTAATATACACGGAATTTGATTTGGGTAAGAGACCAGAACGACCAAAATCATTACAAAACATGGATTAGGAAATTGTTCTTGTACAAAGTTTTGGTAAATAAACCAAATCATACAATCAAATCACTAAAATAAGATTAATATATACATAGAAACATTTTTAAATTGATGAGAATGCATTCTGTATTATTAAAAAGTATACTGGTTAAGAAATTAATCATAATTAATTTGATAAAGATAAGAGTGAAGGCACAGATGAGTATAAAATTACACGATCATGTCTACTTATTCAACCGAAACTTGATGATCGTTATAAAACTTAAATAATTGAGGATATTTATTTAGACTGTTAAGATAGAGAAATGGGAGAAGAGGTAATGAAACGATTCCTCCTCAATTTTGAAAACATTGACAATTAAATATTAGAAGCAGATCATTATATTAAATAAAAGACTGAGCATGTACTTATTAAAAATGAAGATGATATTGATAATCTTCAAATATCATTTATTCATCTTGAACAAGAAGTCTAGAGAATTACATCAGAATAACATTAATAGTAATCGATATAAGAATATCATGAGATCTTAAATCTCATACAAAGTGGAGATTACATTGATGAAGCAATCCATCGAAAATTTAACTAAAATATTCTTTAAGGTTTAGCTAAATAATTAGAATCTACAAAAGAGGAGGGACATTTCATATATACAAAATATTATGAAGTTGACCCTAAAAAGGGAGGCCTTATTTATACTAATAAAAAGCTAATTAGTGATTAAAGAAGTGTTTTACTTGATATTATAAAGAGGATGGGATCTAATCTCTTGAGTGGTAAATCACTGATGTCTGTTTCCTTACCTATTTAAGTTTTTGAAGCCAGATCGTTTTTAGAAAGAATGGCTAGGGCTTAGGGTCATGCACCCATATTTCTCGAGTAAGCTGCCTAAGTAAATGATGTTTTTGAGCAGATGAAATAAACTATCGCCTTCCATATGTCAAGTTTTATGATGGGTGTGCAGTAGGAAAAACCATTCAACCCAATATTAGGAGAGACTTTTGAAGGTCGTATTAAAGGGTGTCCTATATATTTAGAATAAACCTCTCATCATCCTCCTGTATCAAATTACATCATGTATGGAAGAGGCTACAAACTTCATGGCGCTTTCTGTCCTATCGTGAATATGGGCACAAATAGTTTAGCAGGAGAGTAATAGGGTCATTCTTAAATACTTTATCACAACACTAATCTAAAATTTTATTATATGGCTTAACCATTCATGCTTTATGGTGTTTTACTTGGTCAGCGAAGTGTAAATTGCCATAAGAGAAGTTACTGCTTCTAACCAGACCATTAGTTATTAGTTGAAATTACTTTTAATCCCAAAGATAAAAATGCTGGATTTTTTGGTTCTTCTTCTTAGAAAATTGATTCCTTCACTGGGCGAATGTGCAAGGTAACTCCAGAGTGCATTCAAAAATGCCTAAAAGCTCATAAAACAAATTCAGGAATAAAATTAAAAATATTGCCATAAGAAATCCTTGATACTTACAATATTAATATTAAGGGACGTTGGACAGGTTATTTATAATTTGATAATGCAAGATATTGGGATATTGAAGTGCATAGGTATTTAATATTAATTATAAGACCTTATGTTCTTGAATTAGAATCATTACCATTACCATCTGATTGTCTCTATAGATTAGATCTACTATTTATGAAAATGAAAGAAATCTCAAAAGGCTAAGATATGAAAGAATAAATGGAAGTAGATTAAAGAAAAGATAAGAACCTGAGAGAGAAGAATGCAAATAAAAGAAAGAAAAAATAACATTGAATAATAAATAATCATCTATTAATACATCCTAAAGCAGTGAGGGCTTTAATAAGAAACCCTTAATCTTAATAATTTTGTGTTTGCTCTTGTTATCTTTAAAATTAGAATTGTTGACTTCTAAATTTCATGGCTTCCCACTCATTTACAGAAGATTTTTCTGCATTAGATTGTATTTTTTATTATACTTCCACTATTTCAGATGAATAATGTGGTGATTTAATTGGAGCCATAGATGAACTTCTTATTGAACCTTAATTTCGTCTATCTTATCCTTACATAAGTATCCATTAATGGTTTTTGATTTGCTCAATACTTGGTCTGCTATACATGTTAGGATTCAATAAGAGTTTAATGAGCGACTTGCATTCGTCTGTAACGGCAAATTGGTATTCGTGCTATTTACGAGAAAGAATCTTTTAGCTCTTTTCTATGTAATTATTTCCAGAGAATGGAGTATGTCCTTAAACCATTTCATAGAGTAAAACTCCTAAACTCCAGATATCAGATTTATAATCAGTAATTTGTTGTTAAATCATTTCTGGGGCCATATATTCTACTGTACCACAAAAGGCTTTGCAATAGTTGGGCATTTCAGTTGCCCAACCAAAATCACATATCTTGATATCACCAGATTTTGTTAACAAAAGATTTTCTGGCTATATAACATTCTTAAATTAAATACTTTAATATCTCGATGTACAACTTTCATTGAATGCATATATTCTAATCCTTTTAAAGTTTATGAAAAGTATTAGTAAGCCTCTTTCTCAAGAACTCTTTATCGTCTCTTTATCAATTAATATAAAGAGCCCATTTCAGCATATTCAAGAATAAGAACAACACTATTCTCTTATACTCATTAGCAATACTTGATCCTCATAACAGTGACATAATTTTAAGATATTTGGATGGCATAATTTCCTCTATATTTTAATTTCTCTTTTTAAGTTATCAATGGACTATTGACTTTGCAAACCTAATTTACTAATCTAATGCTATATAAAGCAGTTACTGTTTTTCGAGCATAATAAATACGGCTGTTTACATCTCTAACTAGTGACACAGAACCATAAGCACCTGAACCTAAACATGGTTCAATGATCATAAAGTCCCTAAAAAATATATTATATAAACTTCTCACTCTTCCCCTAATTTGACCCGTTAACTTCCACTGCAGTTAATCTAATATAACAATTCAAAATACATGTTTATTGCTGTTTTTTGAGAATTTTCTTTAAGTTTTGCAGGTAAGTCTTTGTAATTATCTTATTCCTTACAAACAGATTATTTTCTCATTATAGCAAACAAAATTTAACTAGATATTATTACTAACTCATACCCCAGACAAACGAGGATTAAATATTAAATTATAAACAAATCATATAAGTTCAAAACCAATTTCTTTAAGAATGGGATTATTAGACTTAAGTATTAATACTCAATATTTAAGCTTTTTAAGAGCATTTTTATACAATATTAAAAACTTTAATGATGTTTAATATTTTTTACATAAGAATCACAATTTAAAGGTCTTTTATTTAATTTTGTTATTATTCAAAAGGTAAAATAGGTACTTAAATTACGAAGGCTCATCAATTCTTCTTAATCTATTTAATATTATGTATTTTTATTGAAAGTTTGAAAATAATACTAACAAACATTCAGAAAATAGTCAACCGTGT
>JMSD01000077.1:155615-193595 GCA_000715435.1 Paramecium caudatum | reverse complement strand
ATTTTTTTCTTTTTGGAATAGCTTATTCAATAGCATTATCCCAACCTTCGCCATTATGATGTCTTAATAAGATTTCAAACACTTAATTGACTGTTAATATTGATGAAGTTTTCAAATCAACTTAAATGGGTAATTTCTTTGTTTTTATGCCTTATTCAATCGCTTTATTATATGTTATCTATTTTAATCTATTGTGATCAACTAACCCTCCTATGATATAAATTTCTTCAAGTTTTATATTATCCATTACTTCATTTGTATCTCCTGTGAGATAAACCAACTGATCTTTTTAATATAACTCAATATAAGATTAATTGTCTAATTATATACCCCAATTAATTGCATTACTTTTATTAAGTAATTAAATAAAATCTTCAGTTAAAGATGTAACAACGAGCCTCAGAGGTTTTGTTGACTTGAAGTTCATTGAGTGGCATAACTCAATTTATTTATATAAAGATGTTTTCTCTGAAATTGTCATCTGATTCATAAATTACAAATCAATAACAACTGCAACACTATTTTTCATTTCCTCCTTATATTATTCCTTATCTTTTTTAATTTTTTTTTCCTTAATATCTCTGCTCTCTAGATTGGTTAACTTTAATTGTTGTTTTTATTATTTCTTTATTTGTTTTTTTATAATTTTCTTTTCTTTGAAATGTTCCTTTTATTTCTCTCTTTTTGCTAATTTCTTTTATTTTCTCTTGGATAATACCTCTTGGTTATTTTAATCCATAATTATATTATTTTGCAATATATAAAATAAAAAAACTAATTAAGACTTTTTATTCAAACTTAGAAAATTGCAGCACTTAAGACATTAAAAAATCATTTATTCAGCAATTATCCAAATTTGCTTTTAGGGATAAATTAAATGAATGCTGCAATGTATATTTAAACAAATATTAATAAGATGAGCTTAAAAATTTGATATTATATTTACACTTTCCCTCATAAAATGAATTTCACAGAGATATAAATTTAGCATATTTAATTGTAAGTATTTTTTCAACTTCAAATTATCAAACATTGTAATAGATCAAAATTCAATAATGGAAAGCTCTTCTTTTGCATCCAAGCACATCAATTTACCCCTCTTGTATTCCAATTATTGGATACATCCTTTCTTTAATCTATACATCAAATATCTTAATATAAATAGAATAATACTATATTATTTTCTTTTAGATTTTCATCATCAGGATTCTTGGTCCAGGATATTTTCCCATTCTAAATATCGATTTAGATTTTTATCACATCTGACTTTCTTAATTAAAATTAAGTAGAATTAATTTGATACTCACCCTACTCTAAGTTTTTTAGATAGAATATTCCATTTTGATCAATCAAGTAATATCTAAATAAAAAATTTATTACTCATTAATTTCTGAAATGCCACCATTTAATTAAGTCATAAATCCTTCATTACCAATTCCTATGGATATTTTCTCACCCATTTCTTTTATTTCGAAATATAAATCAATTCTATCTTTGGATGAGATGTAAGGTTAACAACAGCAGAATTTCAAAATATCAATTTTTGCTGGTTTTTCATCTAATTATCTATGGTTTATAGTTGCGAACACATCAAACTCATTATGTGAAATAGAGCATATAGAAGTTCCATCATCAGATATAATAATTTCAGGATGTTTATAAATTTCAGAAAATAAAAAGGTTTCTTAATATTAAACTTAATTATTTAGTTGATTTTAGAACCGCAAATCCAAAACTGTTAGTTTATTATTCAGTAAAATTGATTCTGCTGTTTGAAGTTAATCAAGTTTTGGTATTTTCTATTTGTCGTTTTCTAATGCATCCACCAAACCATTCAATTTTTGTATGTGTTTATTTTATATTTCTATGTGATCTTTACTAATAACTAATTGTTATTCAAGTGATTGGATGATAAGTTAAAGTTCCAAGACTTTCTTCCTCTGAGCTAGACAAAATTAATAAAGAAGTCTCTAAGCCTTCCTCATGGTAAAATTAAATTCAGTTATTAGTTTAACACTGGCTTATTGTTTTAAAAGTTGCGTTTAATCTTATGGCTATATTTATCATACATTTTACATTTTTAGGCTGCATATTTTAATAGAAATAATAATTCTTTAATATGTTATTCTTTAATATTCAATTTTAAAGTCAATAGATTTAAGAATTTTCAATGTGTAGTTCATTTGAATCGACAATTTCATAATTCTAATAGTAAATTTGTAAAAAATGTAAAATTTGAATTTCTATTTTAAGGTTTCAATTAGTTATTATATATAAAATATGAAGAATTCCTAACCATCTTAATAATGTGTTCACCATAATAGAGAATTTACTCTTTTCTGTGAATCTTGTGAAGAACCAATCTGTAAATTATGCACAACTCTTGGTCCACATAATTATACAGTATATATTAATAATATTCATTTTAGCTCCATCGTATTAACTAACTTTAAGAAGCTTTCAAAATGAGAGTTGAACATTTACAATAAGAAATTAAGAAAAATATTTTACCTAAAAGAGATGAAATATTTGCTTAAATTAATCGAATTGAATACAGAATCTAGGAAATCAAATATGTTAAAAATATAATAGAAAGGGATTGTAGAGCAGAAATGAATGCTGTATTAAATAGATTAGATTAAGAAGAAGGCTTAAAACTTACTAAGCTTTAACATTAAGTTTAAGTGATTCAATAGTAAAATATATTAGTGATTTAGAGATCTTGATGAAATGAATGATTTGGCAATTAAGTTTTTTGAATTGACATAAAGAAACAATTATTTAGAATTCCTTTTTGAATCGTAAGCATTACTTGATCGAATTGAATTTTTAATTGCAAAACCTTACAATTAAGGTGTAGATGAAATATCAGATGATTTACCAAGAGAATTAACAGACCTTCGATTACATTTAGGAAAGATTGATGGATAACATCAACTACTTGATATTATGAATGAGATCATTTGGAGAATGATAAATGAAAAGCAATCAGAAGAAGAATTATTATAAGCAATATTGGCAAGGCATTCAGATAATGAAGTAAGAGAATGGTAAAAGTTAGTTGAATTCTTTACTGAATAGTTAAAAGATTCAGAAATGGTATGCTATTTTTGTAATAATCCTCTTGATGCTAAACATATTAATAAAATTTGTAAAAAGAACAAAGAATAAAACTCAGAAAACTGTATAATTTTAAAATTGAATTAGTTATTGGATATACAATAGAGAAACCAACAGATTAATAAATTGGAACATCAAGACACTTTTATGGACATTCACTTGAATAAGCTAAATTGCCAAAATTAACTGAAATGATGAAAAAAATGCCAAGTGCAGTAATTATTGAAGGAATTTTATCAAAAATTAAAGTTAGACTTTAAGAAAAATCTATAAAATTATTTGAAATATTTTCTCAACATGACACATAAAAGAATGGTATTTTAAAAAATAATTTATAGGTTTTGTTAACTAAATTATATTCAATTATATTATGCAAGAATATTTATAACTGATAGATGAAGAAATTGAAAATTTAGTTATATTTATGGACTGTAAATCTGATATTAATTATAATATACTCTTTAATATGCTTAAGAGTAGTAATTTGATAACCCAAATGGAATCTTAATTGCTTGAAAAATATAAACCTATTAAAAGTAAGAAAAGAACAATAGAATAAACATAAAAATGATATTTATTATGTTTTTTATTATATCTATTTTAATAAAAATTGTGAAAATGTTAAAATTATGTTTCAATAACATATTAATAGAATATTATTTTTTTATTTTGTAATAGATTATTGAATGATAAATATAAAAGAAATAATTAAATGCAAGTTTTAATACCTGTTCCATAAGAATTACTCACTCAATAGCAGGAATAAATTTATTTTGTTTTTTAGGACTTATAAAATGTAATTGGTGTTTATGCAGAAACTGTGGCAACAATAAAATTATTTGAACATAATCCAAAACATCCTTATATTAAAATTGCTCATAATAGACTAGTTCTATAATTAAATTTATCTAATGCAATATTGTACGATCAAACTATAGATGCTCAAAAAAATGAATTATTATCAAAAAATTTGGCAAGTTTGAAAAGCAAAGCAAGAGCATTTTTTGAAGAAATAATAATGCAAATTGAACCTCCAAATGAATTTATGTAAGAAATGGCTCATCATTACATTACAATAAATTTAGAAAATTAACATGAAGTAAGATAACTCAATCAAGAAAAAGTTGAATCAACATTTAATTTAGATCAAAAACTATTAGATAGACTATTTTCAGCTATGTAAAAGGTAGACGAAGATTTACTAAGAATAAAGTAAGGAGAAAAGATGTAAATTCCAGATTAAGGAATTATTATGGATAAAGCTGTGTAAAATTAAATTAAAAAAATAGTGCTCGTTATTTTTATGCCTAGGAACAATTAACTAAAAATTTTCCAGAAGAATCCAAAATTATATAGGGAAGAAACACATTTTAATGATTAATAAATATACATAATTATATTAATAGAATTAAATTTTTCCTTAAAAACATAGTTAACTATGAAATAAATATTAAAAAAATAGCATTAACTCTGTCAGATTAAAGTTACTTGTATAATTAAAGCTTTTATTAGAAGTAAATTTACTAGGAATTAACTTAATTTGATGTTTATCTGAGATACACGATAGATACAGACATGCAAAATATCTTTGGTGTTTGCATGGACTATCTGGCTTTGCTATATGCACAACCTGATAATTTTGAACTATTGAGTGTGTTTAAAAATAGAATGATTTTACAATATAATCTCTCAAATACCATTCACAACGATTTATAATAAAATGCTAAATCTATTGGGTATAGGAATTTCGCATATGTGAAATCAGTAGCTTAACAAAATTTTAAAACTGCCTTTGAGTTAATATCACGTAGTTATTAAGGTTCTCAAAGTAATGATGCCTTTAAAATTCTACAAGATTATTTAAATAATAATTTACCACACTTCACTACTATTTAATAAAAAGAGTTGGAACAGAATGCAGTTCATTAGCAGTTTAGTGAAAAAGTTGTATAATAATTAATTACAGCCATGCAATCAGTGGATTAATAATACACAAATTTGGCAAAACAGAATGCATATTAAAATGCCACACCTGAATAAATTTATTTCAAGGCAAAGTAATATTATAATCTTATTTTAAGATTAAGATTTGATTCAGCATTAGGAAAAATTCAAACAATAAAAGTAGAATAAAGGAAATTGATTCCTGAAAATTATCCAGAAGGAGTAAAAAAATTGATAGGATCTTATTATTTATTATGTAAAGGGCAAACAAATACAAAGTTAGAACAAGATTTCATATCTATTATTTCTAACTTAAGGGAATAACAATCAAGTTTTGCTACTCAATGTTTGTTGAATTTTTGCTAATACTTAGAATCAAAAGAATTATAATAATAAATCTCAGATTGGGTCCGATATTTAAATAATCACGGTGGATCTTATTGTTATCCTACCTCTTAATAACTTACTCCTAAAGATGAATAATAGTTGAAGTAATTTGTTAAAGATTGTTCATCTTTCATTGAAGAATATGGCTAAAAAAGAAATTTAGTTGAAATTATTTAAATACTATTAAGATATGCTCTAACCGTTATAAATTAAAAAGGCTATGCCTCAGGCGTTAATCCTTTGCTCGCATTAGATTTAAATACTCGAGACTAAGTTGGAACTTATATAGAGAAATTGAAATCTTAATTTAAATCAAAATTCATTAATGAATTCTTAAATGATGTTACTTATGGAACATTGAAGGAATATTATAATCTCAATAGAGATGATTTAAGGATTCTTAATGAAGATGCAACATCAATCCAAAAATTAGTTGGATGATTTATAATTATTAATAGAATATAATTTAAGTTTTATTCTTCTTTAATTTTATAAGATAATTCAATATTAATATGTAGGTCTTACCTAAAGGAGGATATAATAAGGGTATTGTAATACCATTGAGATGCAGTTGCCCACCTGGTTGTGAATGTAATTCATAATAACTTCGAAATTGGCATCATAAATTCTGTGGAGAACCATCATTTATCAATTAATATGGTGATATTTTTTGCAAAAACTTTAAAGATCAATAAGAATGTGATGGTTATTTTATTTAAAATGCAAGATTTTAATGTGGATAGTCCAAAACCTGGTAGTAATTTAGATCAGCATCTTAATTTTTAATGGCAATAGCTTAGGGAATGTAAGCAGCCGAGTTTACATTGAATGATGATTAAATAGTTTAATTTGGCACTACTTTAAATTAGGAAGTAATTAGAAGATGGAATCGTTGATAATAAATATAATAGAATATTAATTATAATATGTAAGCACAATATGATCCAAAAATTCTTCCTAAAGGAAGTATGACTAAAGGAATAGTTATTCCTTTGAAATGTAATTGTCCACCAGGTTGTGTTTGTGGAGCTAGTCAATCAAGAGTTTGGCATCATTAGTTTTGTGGAAATCCTTCTTTTATTAACGAATATGGGGACATTTTTTGCAAACAATACAAAGATAAACCTGAGTGCAGTGGATATTTTATTTAACATGCTAAATTTCAGTGTAATGAGGCAAAAAAGAGCTAAACTTGGTAGTAGTTCAATTCAGCAGCTTAATTTTTGATGGCCATAGCCCAAGGAATGTAGGCTGCAGAATTTAATTTGGATGACAATGCTATTGTTCAATTTGGAACTACTCTAAATCAAGAAGTACTAAGAAGATGGAATCGTTGAATTATCAATTATCACAAAACATATAAAATAGAATAAAATTTTGTTATTTAAATATATTCTTTATAATGTTCTCAGTTCCAATACTATGACATTTTATTTAATGAATAACACAAAAATCATTGAATTTAAATTAAATAAAATAATTTATACAATTTAATTAAAATCAGAAATTTTATTCTTTTTAATTCTATCAAGTCAATAGAATAAAAAATAGCATGGTTTGTCAATGGAATAAAATTTCTGATTTTAATTTAAATTACTCTAGAATTTATAAAATAAACAAAAAAAATTATTTATTTTATTTTATTTTTTCAGTAATTATAAGTGATTACAGAGGAAGAAAAACATTAATGAAATGTTAACATATTGATAAATATTATATCAATAGAATTTTTGATTCTTTTTCAGTGCAAATGAAGGATTTTTCTGCTAGATTTATGATTGATAAAGTTTGAAATTATTCTAAATTTCTGCAGAAGTCGTCTGTTAATTAGGCTATTACTTGGTTAAGAATAATTTACTAATCAGATCACTTTTTTGTTATATCTAAGATGATTACTAAATTTAGCTCCTTGTCCAATCTTATTTCTTTTATTTCATTGAAACATCCCAAGGTAATTCTTATTATTGTAATTGCTCTAATGCCTTAATTTTTTGAGATTTAGTTGGACTGATTTTTTTTTGGAAATTAACTGATAATTTAGAGTTAGTTCTTAATTAATATTATCTAGAATAATTTAATTTGTACTTTGCTATTTACAAAACACCAGAAGAGGTAGGAATTTCATAACTTTTGGTTTATTATAATCTTCCAACTTCTTAATCAGTTTTATTCATTGCATTAAAAATATCTTATACCACTTATTAATTAAAATTATATTATTGAGAAGAAGGGCGACTATTGACTTATTTTATAGTCACATTATTTGAAAGACTATTATTAATGTATTATCCAACAAACTCCTTTAACTTCGGGTTTAAATTTTGTGTGACTTACATAATTATTTTCTTTGCATGTTCTTTGCATTCTTACATTTCTTTAATTTCTTGTTAACTTCCTAATCGTACTTATAAATCTACATTTGTAGTATTGATTAAATTCATTTACAATATGATTTTATTTAATCCAATTGTTATCATAGGGTGATTTGGTTCATCTTCAAAATAATTATAAATTTCTTCCATAGAAAAGAGTAAGTTAGCTAAATATTACATATGCTAAAATATATAATATCTGATTTCTGCCTAAGATTGTGTCAGTCTTTAAGAAAAAACTTGTTCCTATTATTGTTTCAAATAAAAATCACTTTGATCAGGGTATTGATAAGTTTATGAGTGTTTTTATGGAGGAAGAGAAGTGAACCTGTAATTTTTAGACATCAATTTAATTCTATTATTAATCAATAGAATTAATTATTTTATTTATGTAGCCATCATACATATACCAATAACCAATCATTACTCCAGAACAGCAGATTTAATTACAGGAAATGATATATTTTGTATTTTAAGATCTACAGAATACACTTGGAGTTTATGCTGAAACAGTGGCAAGCATTAATTTTTTTGAATTAGATTCTCTACATCCATATGTTAATATTGCTTATAACAGACTCATACTTCAGTTCAATCTTTCAAACAGTATTCTTTATGATTAAACACTTCATTACAAAAATGATAATTTACTCAACACTACTTTCCACGATCTGAAGAAAAAAGCAAAAGAATATCTTAATATGATTAAATAATAGATACTGTCTCCAAATACATACATCGATAACTTAATTAATCATCACCTTAATAACACCCTTTCAAATCAATAAGGTTTAGCTTAATTACCTTCTTAAGTATTTGATATTCCATCAAATATTGATTAAAAAATTTTTGATAAAATATTCTAAGCAATGCAAAAAGTTGATGATGATTTGCTAAGGATTAGATAGGGAGAATAGCTGATAATTCCAACTGCTGATGATGTTTTTGCAAAAATAGTGTAATATTTATTATATTGTAGTACTCGATACCATAATGCTCAAGAATAATTAAAAAAGAATTTTCCATCGGAATATGAACGAATGGAATAATAAAAATTAGCTAAATAAATGGGATTTGCATGAAATAAATAATGTGTGAATTATTATTACTAGATAATAGAATATTATTTAATATTAATGTCTTAAGAAGTCCATAATATGGATAATAAACAATATTCTTATTTAATCATGCAAACATTTTTAACAGTATGCATGGAATCTGGAATTGAAGCAGATATCGTCCTAGAGATTAATCTTTTAATACAATTTATTGCAAATTATTAAGCATTTTTTTAAATATTATTTTTATTTACCAAAATGTAGAATAAAAGCACCGATCCAAAAACTTTACCTCCTGGAGGTTATAACAGAGGAGTAGTCATTCCATTAAAATGCAATTGTCCTCCTGGTTGTCCTTGCAAAGCTTAATAAACGAGAAACTGGCATCATTCCTACTGTGGAGACCCATCATTTATAAATGAATTTGGTGATATTTTTTGTAGGAACTTTAAAGAAAACTAGTAATGTGATGGTTACTTTATTCAGCATGCCAGATTTTAATGTGCTGAAGCAAAAAAGAGCATGACTTGGTAACAATTCAATAGTGCTGCATAATTTTTAATGGCAATAGCACAAGGAATGCAAGCTGCTGAGTTCTCATTAGATGACAATGCGATGGTTTAGTTTGGAACAACCCTTAATTAACAAGTACTCAAAAGATGGGTTCGTTGAAATGAAGTTTAATATATTTAATAGAATTAAAATATTTATATATAAATATTGCCATAAATTATATATATACAATATTTTTATTTAAAATTCATTTTCAATTTTAAATCATATTAGATATAATTCCAAAACAAAAATTATTGTTCAATAAATTCCAATATTATAATGTATTTTAATTGTAAAATATAATTAAACAGCTGATTTCAGATAATATTTTTAGTAATAAAAAATGTTCCCAATAAAAAGAATGAATTGTACATTTTTCTACAAAGTTTTATGAATTGATATTTAACATAAATCCAATGTTTAATTATATACAGGAAAAAAAATTCATCACATAATTACTCTGAAATGATTATAATGGCTTGCCAAAAATGCAGAGACTTTTTAGTAAGCTAAACATCCTTTAAGAAAGACCTGGAAAAGAATATCAAAAATGACATTGGTGTACTGCATGATATAGTTATTATTTCAGATTTACATACTTAATTTCACTTCTTCAAGACACTTAATTGTTGCTTCATTATCTGTCTGAATGTGTAACTTTAAAATGTAATCTGAGCAGATTTCTTTGCATTGATCTCGAACCTACGAGGCTGGAGATCTCATCAAATTACCCAAGGCTGTCGTTAACTTTGCTACTGTTTAAACATCTCTCTCAGCAAATTAAAGGAATTGTATCACTGCCTCTGAAAGAAGTCTACTTGCTTGATCATTTAATCCTTATCTTTGATAAATACCTATAGATAAATTTAGTATTAAATTAGCAATTACAGGTACAGTCTATTTTAAGTTATATAGTTTACCTTTTCATCAGCACTTAGCTGACTCAATATAATTTCTTATACAATATTCAAGTGATACATTATAGCACAGGCGTTAGTATTATGCTTTAAACAATTGCATAGTGTTTACAGAGCTAATCGAATTAAAACTGGATTTGCTTAATTATTATTTACAAGTGTTAATATTCCCAAAAATAAATTCATTCCTTTATCTAAACCAGAGAATAATTATTCACTGCTATGATGAAGACAGAAAATTCTAAAAAAGTCATAAATAGGCAAAAGATTTTAAAGCTCCCATTTGAGTAATTTGTTTAAAAAAATTAAGGATACTGAATTCTCAACATTAACTCCTTGCATTGTCTATGATAATTCAAGACATTCCAAACCTTTATTAAAAATTAATCTTTCTTTTTCAGTTAATTGTAGATCACCAACAATTTATACATTCAACTCAAATAATTTCTTACTCAAACCTTATAGATTTTTACTATCATAATAGAAACATTAAGTAAAAGGAATAAATTAAAATTCTATTTGCTTTTAAGCTTTAATTTACTCAAAAGCAAACTATTTTTTCATTTTTTCTAACTCAGATTCAGGGGGTTTAGATGATTGTTATCCAAATCTTGTGTTCTTTTTCAAAAAATTGATAACCTACTACAAATAATGTTTTGAATATCCCTCCCTCAAACAAAACTTTTCAGCAGTCTAATAAAAACTCTCACCCTCATTATAGGGTAATAATTTAGATGCTCCAGTATCATCCTCCACATCAAATATGTGATCATATTCTCCTGCCTCAAAATACATATCCCCAGGAAATTGCTTCTTTGCTTTACTCTATCCTTTACCTCCAATAACATCTCCAATAAGCTACCAATTCTAAGTTGCTGCACTCCACATATATGCTTCTGGTTTATTACCATTATTAAAAATTCTAATTTCTCCTTCTTTTTTACCCTTCATTGTTTGAAGCTTTTCAATACCTGGCAATTTATTAATTTCATCCTAAGACATACCTCCCTCTTATTAAGCATTCGTCAATGATGATTATTGTTCAAGTGCCTCTATTTCTTCCTAAGGAGCATATCGTTTTTAATCTGTAGTAAATACTCTCACTTTTCCATCACTTGTACCTACTACAATATCTTTTTTTGAATTAATTGCCAATGTCCATACTGTGTCTGGTAATTATATATTTTATTTCATATCTCCATTAACACTCCATAAAATGACCTATCTATCATCACCACCACTAATAATGAAATCATCAAATAATTTAAGTGTAAATATGAAACTCTTATGTCCTATCAATGTTTAAATATTCTCTAAATCTCCTGTCCATATTTTTATAGTTTCATCATTTGAACATGTCACATATCCAATATTTATAGGCTATATCTCTCTTATAATATCACTATGTGCCTATGTTTATTTAATTTAAGTATTTTTATTCCATAGATGTAATATACCGTCCTAAGACCCTGTAACAAATGTTAGATTTTCATCCCCATGAACTGCCACTCCATACTTATGTCCCACCAATCTATAAAGTTACTTCATTGAAGCAATGTCCCACACTATAGCAGTAGCATCCCATGATCCAGATAAAAGAATCTTGTTAAATATTGTTTTACATTGTTAGTAATGCTCTTCAATGAACATACTTATTAATCATGACCACTTAAAGTTCCTAATGGGTTACCCTCATCATCAATTAAGTATATGTCCTTATCATGACCAATAGCATATCCACCTCCCACTCTTGCACATGTAGCATATATGTAATTCTCAAAAAATGATAACACTGTGGCCTATTAATAATGATCTCCTTTTAATTCAAATAGTTTAGCTAATTTGTCACTTGATGCTATAATATTTTAATTAACAACCTGTAAGTAAACAATCTCCATGAAGAGAAAGTGATCTAACTATTCCATTATGAGCTGCAATTGTCTGTGATAATTTGTACATAAATATTAATGATAATATATTTATTAATTTTCAGAATTTCTGCTTATGTGACAATTGAACTAAATAAACAACACCTACATTACCATCATCTATAGAGTGGAGTATCAATGAATAATTACAATAATTTGTAGTATTCTGGCTCATTGAAAATTGGAGGATAAGAAATTTAATTATTATTCGATACAGGGTCCTCAGTATTTTGGGTAATAAATGTATAAATTAAGGTATTCTCAACTAACTGTTCAAATTGCAAACAAAATTCACCAGCACAATACAGTAGGAAAAATTTTGATTGCCTCTCCAGCACTGATTGTAGAACAACTGAAGAAAGTTATAAAGTTTAATATGGTTCTGGTTAGATTGTTGGCAATAAAGCATTCGATTAAATTTAAATGGATAATTTAACAATTAAAAATTACTAATTCTTAATAGTGACATCACAATAATCATTAGAGAATCTACAAGCTGATGGTATATGTGGTTTAGGATTATAAAAGATGAGTGGTTTTGAATCTATAATCGATGCATTATACGATAAGAAATTAATTGAGAAAAGATAATTTGCATTTTTCTTAAACACAATTCCTAATAATGTTAACAATGCTAGTGTACTATTAATTGGAGGATATGATAGAAGATATATGAGCTCAGAACCACAATATACAAACATTAATTCAAATAAATGGAGTGTGGATGTTTAGAAAATTGTACTTGATGATTCTCCTTTAGTATCTGGAATATCAGCACTCATAGACACTGGAACCTCTTTATTAGTTTTTCCATCTCATGAATTTTCAGAATTACTTAGTAAATTACGAGATCAATACAAATAATTCTGCCAATATTCATAATATTAGATTAAATGTTCATGTCCAGAAGGAGATTTCTCAAAATTTCCATAATTAGAATTTTATTTTTAAGGATTTTCACTAATCCTGAAACCTTAAGATTATATTACAATAGATGTTTCAGTATGTGTATTAGGAATTACAAAAAGTGCAAATGATGACTGGATTTTAGGAGATGCATTCTTACGTAAATTTGTAACTATATTCGATGTTGAAAACAAACGAATAGGATTTGCTTAATTAGCAGAATTCGATAAATAAAGTAAACAGATACAAATGAATGATTATTTGTACATCTTTAAAGTAGTGCTTGTATGCATTTGTGTTGCAATTGCACTAATATGGATTATAAGATAAGTAAGTTGTTTGGGAGAAGCAAGTCATGAACTTATGAAATGATATAGTAAATCACTTTTTGCTAAATAAAGCATCTGTTAAATTATCTATGGCCTCTCGTAATTTAGATATCTCAAAACTAGAAGTCTCTTTAAATATAAATTTATTTTTGAATTTCTTTGCATCCAATCCCAATACCTTTATCAAATCATCTTTACTAAAATGATTCTTCTTATCACATTTATTAAATAAAAATAATATAGGTATTCCACTCTTCTTTATTAAATCATCATTTAACATTTCTTCAATCAATGATCTTTACAATTAAAATCTAAAATATTTCAACACATTACCTATATTCTGAATCACTTGTATCAATTACATATATCATAGCCTAAACATCCTAATACATTATACGCCAATTTGAGCGATGTCGACCATTTCCTGACATATCATATATTAGACAATGCTTTCCAATTTTTGGACTTATCACATAATGTATTTCCATAGTTGGTGTTGGAAATATCTCCATTCTTTGACTATTAGATAGTGTACGCAAAAGACTAGTTTTTCCTGCATTATCAAGACCTACACAAACAGCACTAAATGCTATTTACATTAATAATTAAATGAGCAGTCGTAATAATAAACAAAGCAAGATTTCTCTTATGGAAATTGATGACATGTTCAATGATGTTGAATTCTGTCATGCTGTACAGGATACATTTAAAAGATAATCTTCCACAGTCAGACATGATACTAAAACAATGTTCTACTAAAAACCAACTGTAACATAGGTGTTAAGATTACGTGCTAAAGGTAGTCATGCTGGTACAGGTGGACATACTCGCTGTCCTTCTATAAAGAAAGAAGAACGTAAACATAGATGGGCCAGTCTCATCAGTGAAGGTAAAACAGAACATCATAAACATATACCCTCTGAAATAGAAATGTTACCCATCATTATGCAATATGAATAAAGTTCCTTCTTATGTAGAGAATGTGAACGTTTAATTAACAATCTCAATGAATTACCCCATTCTATGAAAATGATGCTATACACTAATTAACATGAAGTACAAAGAGCCAAAATGAGTGAATAACGTTGTTCTGTTGATGATAAATTTCTCTTTATTATGTTTAATACTCTCTAATAATTGGATAAATAAATTTTAGAACCGTTGCATGCCACTACTTCAAGACCTGTACTTAATTTTAAACTAAATATTGTATAAAATGCCATGAACTTAACATAAGAAATAATGGTATAAAGTGTACGTGAAGCACTCAAACATGATACTAGATTAGGTATATTTATGGAAGGATTTTGCAAATTTTGGGTTGTACTTATTGATATACAATTATAATGGATGGGTAAGAGTTGTGCCGATTATATCGATGCATAAGTTAAAGAATTTAAATAATAATTCAATGAAGCAGTAGCATAAAAACTAAAAGTTGAAGATTAAATGATATAAATGGAAAAAGAATTCAGAGCTATGGAAGCTTAATTAAATAGAAAACATGAATCACTAACTTAATAATTACTATCTGTTTAACAAGAATTTCAAGATTATAAGGTTACAGTATCATAAATGAGTGATTTACGTATAGCAGAAGAACGAATGAATTCTGTTGGTTTAAAAGCTCTAGAATTAGAAAGCACTTTCAAATAATATGATAAAGTTGTTTCATAGCATTCTATGCTCTTTCATAAAGATATAAAAGAGTTAGGAAATGCTATATTGCAATAAAAGAAAAGTACAAAACCACCTCCAATGAAACATCAAGAAGCTTAAATGAAATTGGGATGTCATCGTGTTCCTGATGAAAACTACTAACCTACCAATATCAATTCTGTAGGTATATTTATGTAATTACATCCATTCGCAGTTGTTTTTGAAGTAAATAAAGAACTAGAAATGGATTTCCCTTCTTTGTTACAAAATTTCCTCGATTATTTAATACAACTCGAAGATGATCTATACTCACGTAATGTATGTAATATATTTATCGACTGGGTGGGTGATACAGATAAATTAAATTGCATTCTTACTTACTTAAGTGAAGCTGATCTCGAAATACCTATCATAGAAATGTACTGCTTACTATTTGGAATCAGAGAACATAGATAATTAGGAGCATCCTATCTAAAAGACTTACTCAAATATTACAAATAACTATAAGAAGAACATGGATTTTAATTAAATGAAGCTCTTGTCCTCAGAGATGCCTTTCCCTATTTGTAGGCTTTATTTCCTGAGGAATTTCTTGAAAAAGTATCAAATACATAAAAATCATCAATGCCATTGATTGAATTATTACTCAAACTGGCTCAATATTACCATATGAATGAAAATAAATAATGGTCTGGATACTTTTATAAATAAGAAATAGAAGATCCCAATCTTGATCCTCTTATGGTATGCTTTAATTTAATTAGATCAAATAATTTATGGAAATCAGACAATAAATGAACCGTCCAATAGATGATACACTCAAAAATATACGTGTCCTATCCCTACTACACCCTTCTCTCTTCTACAAACCACGTTAGAGTGCAATGGAAAAAATGAAGGCATCTGTTCGCAAAGTGGCTCGGAAGAACTCCCAACGATCTCCTCTCAAGAGATCGAGTACTTTGATTAAAGCTATTAGTATGAAAAAGTGATATATATTAATTATGGGTAATACACTTATTGAAGATAAGGGAAAAGTTAATCTCATGAAAGCATTTGACACCTACACTGAACAAGAGATAGGTGTACGAATGATGGTACTATTTGAAAACAAATTATTCAAAACCATCCACTACAAGATGCATTAGCAGAATCTTCTTGTAAAAGTTCATTTGATGAGAAAACAATTAACTTTAGGTGAAGAACACATATAGTATCAAAACTTCCTTTACTTAAAAGAGAGACTATCTCCTTATCCAAATTTGATGCCATTCCACAATTTAATCAATTTTTCATAATCTAAACCACAACCCAATGAAGCACACCTTGACTGCAATAAAGATTATTTAGCTGTAGCAAGACAATTAATGTATACCACTTTAGAAGAGAGACTTTAATCCAATTACAAACTACCTAAATGTTTACTTAATCATTTGGCTCTATAAATGTTGCATGCAGTCCATTAACTCCATGGACGCAATCTCTACCATGGTCATATCAGGAGTTCCAATTTCCTATTAACAAGCTGTGATTTTCTCATACTATCTGACTTAGCTTGTTATAAACCTATTTACCTAAATGAACTTGAAATCATCAGAAATGTTTACAAATCGTCCATCCAAAAATGTACTCTAGCTCCAGAAAAATATGCAGAACTTCAAGATGTTCAACCCCTCTCACAATTGACTAGAAATTAAGTATCAAATCTACAAATGATGGACATGTTCTCAGTTGGATGTGTATTAGCTGAAATATATACAGGAGAGACTCTCTTCTCTTTAGAATAATTACTTTAATTCAAAAAAGGAGAATATGAACCTATAATCAAAATAGAAGGAGTCATAGGCGATCTAGTACGTAATCTAATAAGCATAATCCCCGAGCAACGTTATAATGCTCAATAAGCACTTTTACTCTTTTATGAGGAATGTTGCAATCCAACTTATGAGTTACTACACTATGTTGGAATAGCCTTCAATGTCAATGGATACTTCATGCAACCAGATGTGAGAGTTGCTCTACTACGTAAGATTGTCTCCACTTTGGAAAAGAGATAATTCTCTTAAGTTTTACCAGTACCAATATAATCAGTTAATTTAAGTAAATTCGCATAAATTTGCAGGGAAACAGATTTTGTTAAAAAGACATTCCTCATCAATTTTTAAAATCAAGCAAATTCAGATGATGTAATTGCTACTGGTTTGGAAAATGCCAACAATCTCATTCAAAGAGACTTTAAATAAGCACAAATGGAAACCCCTTCAACACACATTACACTTTCAGTCGTTTAAAGACTCAAATAATCAATTTAAAGAGTACCAGAAGGATAGTAATTACGTCAAACAATCAAATAATATACTTCAACTTATTCAAAAAATAATTAAACCTAAGAATATGTCTTACTTGCCCTATGGTTATTCAATCAGTTGCGTAATTGTAGATTCATGAATACTAGACTCTGTGGACTTGAATTGTTAGAGTTTTTGTGCACATTTATTGATGAAACCACTTAATATGGCCTCATAATACCTAATTTAGGCTACTTTTGTGAAGACTCTGAAGCTTAAGTACAGTATAGTGCTTTTACAATCATGCTTAATCTACTCAAGGGCATACAAAATCCACCCATGGGATCTAAAGAAACATTAATCTTTAAATTATATATATGGGAACACATTAAAAATCGTTTGTAGGATATTAATAACAATTCACAACTAGCACTACGAATCGGAGATATTGCAGAAGTATTGGAAAAATATAAGAGAGTTGAAGAAAAAGCCTAATTCTTGTAATTACTACAAAAAAGTATTAAGATACCAAAACTAATGAACTTGCTCTGATCACCCACCATATCAGTGGAGTGCTTAAGTATTATGAGCGTAGCCAAACACTGGAAATATTGACCTATCTCATTTCATAAATCAACACTCCTTAATTAAAAGTGCCCTTATTGGAAGTATTTTTTGATATCTACAAATACTACTTCGGAACTGATACTACCAAGATATTGTTGGCTTGTCTTTAATTTAATACAAGACATGAAATGTCTCTATTCCATATGGTTCGATTTGTGAGATAAGCCACTGAGGAGGGAACACTTGAGAAAAATTAACATTATTTAAAGGAAATGGCACCCTTGATGTTGCATTAAAATAAGTGGATTCGTGATGAAGTACAGTAATATGTGCAAACACTTCTAAAAAATAGCACTAGCCTTCATATTTATTTACATTATCACCAACATATTAGAAAATACCTCAAAATAGATGTACCACATATTAATTCAGAAGTATTTACCAGTTTAATACAAAAACCCATTTCTAGTAAATGGTATGAGATAAAAAATAATTCTCAAGTAGAACCTCGTTTCCCTTCTACACTTACATAATAATAAATAATTAATTATACCAACTACTTGGAAGAATATCTCAAGAGGTCTAAACCAGCAGTAGAGCAAAATGCCATCCAACAATTGGCCAGAACACCATCACCATATAATAAATTTGGAACACGCATCAACGAATTCATTGAAGCCGCCTTTAGAGTTGGATTAATGCAAATGGATACTAACAGATGGGAAGACTTTAGTAAACGTGGCAAAACTTGGGAAGATTTTATTTCTTTCATGAAGGGACTTGGAGTTGATTTGAAAAGTGAAACACTTACCAAGAAGAGAATTAAGTATATTTAGGAATTGTAACTACAACTTCAATACATGGTTCCATAAGGAAGTACTCAATGGATCAATTTACTTAATTATACATTAATTGGAAATTCAATTTAATTCAAATCACAACAATTATAAATACAAGATGTATAAGTTTAAAGAAATATCACATAACCTATTATTCGACCATTTAAAATATCCAATTAATTAGTTACAACTATAACTGAACATAAAGGCATTGTGACTGCTGTCAAAAAGTTCAGTGATAATCGTCGTTTCATTTCAGGTTCTTGTGATGGAACTGTAAAATTGTACGATATGAGGAAAATTGAGGATGACTTCACTAATGGAAGTGTTAGCACTGTTCGCATTTATGAAGGAGATATAACAAGTAGAGTAACTGCACTTTGTCCTTTAGAAGGTACTGATAGCTTTGTAGTTGGAACCAACACTGGTGCAGTTAGTCTTTACACAAATGAAAAACAATCAAGTACTTACCTTAAGGGAGACTCTGAAATACGAAAAATAGTAGATTAAGGAAGTACATTCATGTATGTTACCGAAAAGGGTACTCTCACAATTGAAGATCCTCGAAGTCGTAGTGCACTCCGATTTAATATTGGAAGACAAAGAGGACTTGTTTCAAGTATGGTACAAATGCCCAATCAATATACAACATTAATAGGAACAATTAATGGATATTTGATTCTCTATGACATCAGAAGTACTTTAATCGTAAATTTGTTTCAATTAATCAATCACTAAGAATAACCACTTCCAATTTTCAGTATTGCAAGTATGAACAAAGTTTCACAATTGGATTGTTTCAGCACAGAATCCACTAATTTAGTTGGATTAGGGTATCAATCAAACAATAATGAAGTTGGATTCTGGGATATCAATAAATAAAATGAAAATTTGAATCCTGCATTATTCTTATATTGTTCAGATAAAAAACATCCAATCATTGAAACTCCTAGATTACAGTCTGTCCTAAAATCTGAATAATTTACAAATTATAATAACAACCTTTCATAACAATGCTATTATGATTTTTTCAACTAACATCACCAAGTTGATCTAATCTCATACCTCAAAGACCCATTAACTTAATCTGAGAGAACTGTAAAAGAAAAGTGGCTTCGTAATACGAAGAATCTCTACATTAACTTAAAAACAGCATTTGAGAGTAAAAGCATAGTAACATCATTAATCTGCCTAAATAACAAAGTTGAAGGAAATCGTCAGGAAAACACATTTATCACTGCTAGTTCAGATCGAAGCATTCAATCTTGGACTCTATAGAGTGACAATTTAAAATAAGATAAAAATACCGACAAGGTAATCTTTCATTAATCTAGGAATATACAACAAATGTAATTAGCTCACCTTATAATTCAGTAAGGAGATTTAAATAATGTCCTAGTGGAGATGTTTACACCATACAAGATTATGAATACAAAAATCAAAGTGGACCACAAAATTCCATTGAACATAAGGATTGCATTACTGATATGGAATACATGGATGGAGATAATAGCTATTTAATCTCTGCTAGTAGAGATCATACAATTAAGATATGGAAATGATATTATTATTAAAATTAATAATGACACTTCAACATAAAGGTTTTAAGTTTGCCCAATTCTGTTAATGATATATTTATAGTTAAATTAGATAATTCGAATGCTATTAACCATATATTTATAATTCTCTTAGGTAAATTATGGAAGTGATATTATTATATAAATTAATGGCTGAATCTCATTTATGTCACAATTGTCAACATCGAAAATAAAAGTCACGTGCACTTGGACATAAATAAACACTCGAAACTCTTAATTAAATTAGACAATTAAGACAACCTCGTGCAATAGAACAACCATTTATAAATTTAGTCGAGTTCATTAAGACCCATCGCAAAAACAACAGTTCCTTGGAAATGGAAGATATTCCAAAATTCACCAATCGTCTGCAAACTCGAGTCATTAAGCATCAGGTTGAGGTTCCTATGGAAGATGCCACTACAACCACTTCCAGACTTGATTAAATTCCAATTGCCTAGCCACTCTATAGAGGCACTTCTGCAAGAAAGATAATGAGCAGTGCCTTTTACAAGATGAAATAAACTCGACTTACATCACGAGAATCATAAAAAAGAAAACATCTTGAAATTGGACCAATTTTCAATCAAGTCAGCAAATATGTACTACCTATGAGACCACATACAGTGAAATCAACAGACCTACGCTTTCTTTTTGAAGATGTAGATAGAGTACTCACATCAACCAGTTCACGTAATATGAAACATTGTAAGTCAGAAGTGACTCTTAGATTGCCTGTCTCCAATAAGTTAAGTGAAGTACAGTCTCTTTTGAAGAGGGAATGATCATATATACATATATGTACTATTGTTTTTTTCTCACAAAGCTGGGAAATCCTTGTCATCCAATTACACACCCTGCTATTAGACTGGCTTCTTATTTTATTATCCTTATCCTCCACGACGATCCTTTTAGTTTCCTCTATCTCCCTTGTACTCTCTATCTCCCTTGTACTCTCTTTTCTCTTCATTTTTCTCTGCAGTGAATCCTAAATACTCTGATGCCTGAGAGTTCAATTCACTTCTATAACCTTATTTCTAGGCTATTTGCTTCTTAGGGGCCTTTTACTCCTACTCTCTCTTCTCATCAACCTTTGTCTTCATTACAAAAAGCTTCTCTCTCTTAAGAGCCTCTTCATCAATTTATTTAAGTGCTGGTTTTGCTTCTTGTTGTTTGAGTATTGATTCAACATTCTAAGATTAGGGAATTACTTACCACACCTCTAGCCTAATAGTAATCGGCCAAAGTAACCTCAGGAGGAGGAGGTGGAACTTCTGGTTATTATTCTTGAACTGGATTTTGAGCGGCATCTTGTTATGGAGCTTGCTCAACTGTCACACCATCCTCTGTCTTTTATTAATACTTCTCCTCCTTCAAGTCATCCTTGTAATTTCCCCAATTTCTTCGACCACCTCCCTCTTTTCTCAGCTCCTTTCCTCTTCCTGTTCCTGATTGTCTGTCCTTAGGGTGAGGCTCTGATGTTAATCCCTTTGATTTAGGGGCTGGATTGTGGTGTTATGTACTCTCTTTCTACACTTACTCCACTGGAATCACTTATTCTTACTCGCGCTTTTGCTTATCTATTATCGATTGCAAAATTACTTTTTTTGTTAGCCTATTGTGTGGCTTTTTATTGTGCTTTTTCTTATTATTAGGTGTCCTCTTCGTCAGACATATTTAAGACTGCAAACAAGTTGTTACTCATGGTATAAGATTTGAAAAAATATTTTAATTATGTATTACCTTAATTAAGAGCTACTGAAGAATCGCTATGACGAGTTTACACAATTCAACTTGCTTGATCTCCTTGATGGTGTCTATTAATCTCTTAAAGTATCTTTCCACTTATCAAGCTCTCACTTGAGTCAAATGACCGAAACACTTTCTTTTAGGAAAAAGTGCAGCAACCAGATTGCTTTTAAGTCAATCCCATTTATGGATTTCCCCAACTATCCAATGAACTATACAGCAGCTACGGACAACCCTCTTCACTTTGCTTCTGTATGCATCGCGGTAAACGCTACCTCATGATTGGCACCCAGCAATCCGTGGTATTGTGTATTGAAATTGTACATGGAAGAGTTGAGTCTATTTGCGCAGTCCTCAACTCAGGGGAACGTCAAAATAGATACGGCCCTGTCACCACAATGACAAGCTGGGAAAAATACTTACTTGTAGGATTTGCTCGAGGAGATGTCCAACTCTATGAAATAGGACGCAAGTGGGAGCGCCTACACCATGAATCACAACTACATCATAGCAAAGTTGTACAAGTACTCTTCATCCCCTCACCATCCATAGAAGCACTCACACTCGATGAAAGTGGTGTGATTTATAAACACTCTTTTGTAGTAATGTCTGTCATGGATAAAATGGTCGTACGACATCAGAAAGATAAAATCTATAAGAATGGAAAGATATATCATTTAAGGAAAGAAGCCGTACAACCACCACAAACTTCTTGGTGGAAGAACGCTAAATCCATGTTTACACAAGAAACTAAAGACACAGCAAGTGTCAAATAATCAAGTGACACAGATGGAGTGTCCACTCGATAGTGTTTAGATATAAAACTAATGCCTGAAGTTATGGCAAAACAACTCAATTAAAATGTGCAATAATTTGTCATTGGTGCAGTACTATACTCTAATTAAGTTGAAATAATGAAATTTTATAAAGGTATCCTTAACTCTAATTAGACTCCCTCAAATGCGAACTCATTTATACACTTAAAAGAAATACTTTCTCCCTCGATCAGCCTGCTTTAGATGAAACAGGAGAACTGTCTTTTGGCGAAGGATATTTTCAAAAGTCCTATTAAAATGCTAAACTACTTTGCATTCGCTGGGGAGACATTTTTCATCTAGTCAAATGCATGAACATAGAAGATGACCTTGAAATTGTTGAGGGGTATTCTTAAATAAATATTCAGAGCTGTCTATCGAATTGAAAGGGAGAAGGGAAACATTATACGAAGCTCCTTTCTCACCAATAACATAATCTACACTTTTTCTGATTCCGGCTGGGTAGCTCTCATCCATACAACACAATTTGAATTTGCAAAACAAGATGACACCATCTTAATCCTAGAAAACAAGACCAGGATGCTCTCTAAAGAAGATATTGATGCCCAATAACCAGAGATTTGTATAGCCTATGAAGGACCCAAACAACCATGTTTAGTGTAAATTTACGAAAATGGAATTGTTTCACTTCGCAAAAACAATGTACTCATTGAACGTCTCCAAACTTGGCATGAATACCTAGAAGATTTAATTGAAAAGAATCATTGGGAGAAAGCCATGCATTAAGGAATGTTAATTTATTAAGGATAAATTAAGATCCTTAGTGAAGTTGCATCATCATTGTAAGCAAGGTAAGAACAAATGAGTTAAATGTTCCAAAAGATTGCATTCACACATATAATGTTTGCTCTTAAACCATTAGATATACCACTATCATAGTAAGAGAAGGAAAATAAAATAAAGAAAACTATCGAATTTCTTTTAAGAGTTGACAATATGGTTTATGCATTATCTGTCTTAAAGGACCTTTTTAAGGATATTTAATAAATGAAATTGTATTTTACTTGTCTCCATCCATTTATTGAATAAAAGCAAATTGCAGTAATACCAGAGTCTTTCTTTTAAGATTATGTCAACTTTTATAAAGATTAAAAGGAAATGATACAATAATTGATTCTATAATTAGATCTCCATTAATAGGAACCCACACTTCTAATCAAAGTCTGCATGGACTATCATCTTTATAAAGCAATGATCTACTTATGTTCAAAGTAAGGAGACTTTATCACTGGATTAATGAAATTACTTGACCTTTGGGAAAGTAAATTTTAAAGCGAAATAAATGAACATAATAACATAGAGAAAGAGAAACTACGTGCATTCAGAACTAAATTGGGTCTAAATATTCTTGCTTATGTGCGTATGTGTGTAAAGGGAATCAATATACTTGGAGAAAGAGTACCACATAATATTTACTTTGACATGCTAAGGGGATTAGTTACCTTTATATTCAATTATGAAAACTTAAAATAGTTTCTTATGATTGACATTCGACTTTCACTTTAATTGATCCATCTCTTTCTCCAACAGCGAGTTTACTCAAACATTAAAGCAACATTAGCAGAAAGTAAATTTGAAATCATACAAAATGTACCAGATCTACTTAAAAATATGCTTAGTGCAATCGAGTAGACAAGATTAGAAATAAAGAACTCTGAATAAGTTCATATTCTATTCAATGAAAGCACCCATTCCTATAAGCAAATGAGCGTATAAGAATAAATGAATCACTATTTACTCTTTTATTCTCAATTACTCATACAATTTCCTGATAAGATTACACCATCCTTCAAAATCTAACTATTCACAGACCTCCTCAATTAATCTTACTTTGAAACAATTAAAGCTTATAATTTTAATTCATCAAATAAAGACCCCATATACATAGAATCATATGAAGTTAATAAAAATGCTTATTTAATTTATTTATACGAAACTGGTAAGTTAAGTGAAACCTCCTAAATCCTGGAATCTAGTTTCAAATTCCCTGAATTCAATGCTTATTTAACATATCATCACCACAATTACAATCAATGTTTATCTAATTATTTTTTGATGACTAATAATTTAATGAAAAGAAATATATTCGAAGTCATTGAATCACTCTTACTTCAAATTCCTGTTGAAGTTAAAGATAATTTATAACAATACATGATTGAGAATTGTGATTAATTAATGACAATCAGCTAATAGTCTACAATACGTATATTTAAAGAGTATTTCCATGATATCAAACTTTAACTTTAAATTATTTAAAAATTAGAAAAATCTCCTTAAAATTAATTACTTTACTTAAAGCAATACATAAAAAATGAAAAAGCATCCGATTAAATACGACTTCTTTATTTGGAACTATTGTGTCAAAGATAACCCAAAGAAGTGCTTTTAGAAGTCAGAGATGGAGATTTTCCTGTCGATGATGCTTTAGCTATCTGCGAGAAGTACAAGGTTTATAATGCAGCAGCATTTCTCTTACAAAAAAATGGAGCCATTTAAAAAGCCCTTGATATGTTATCCTTACTTTTCTTTTCAAGGTTGAAAGAATGTCACAAATCTTTCGCAAGAACTAAAAACATATTGGAAGCAGATAATGAAGAAATTTTTGAAAAATTAAACTACATCATTGATCTATGTTCCAAGATAGAGGATGAAGACTATTGGTTCCAATTCTTAGATTCATTTTTCAAATGCTTCAAATTAGAATAACTCACTGATATGAAAGTTCCAGAATCGTTGAGAAGACTCCATGGAGACATTGTTTCCGAAGTACTATTGAGTATGTCAAAGTGCATAGAGTTGGAGAAGTTGCTATAAGTACATGTTTATATAATCCCTAGAAAATGAATTAACATTATGGCTCCATTCCATTGAGAGTATTTTATAAGACTAATAGATCAATTTAAGAAAAATTTGCATTTGAGTTGCCTACATACAACATAGCAATGCAATAAACAGACATCACTTACAAAACATTAAACTAATTATTATTCAAGCAAATGAATCAAGGTGTCAGTGTTGATAGATTTTGTGGAGAGTGCAATGATCGAATCAGTAAATGCACAAAAGCTGTAGCATTTTAATGTGGCCATAGTTTTCACTAAGAATGCTACATTGAACTCTATGGGAACAGCCAAAAGAGTTTTAATAGTGTTAAGATGAAAAACTAGAAAATTCTTTAAAATTGTTTCATTTGTTTAGAGAATAGCGAAACTTACAGTATCTCATAATAATTATAATAGTTGCCCATCTTGTAATACAAGCTAGTCTCAAGAAAATGAAATTTGATTTCGATAAATATCTCCACAAATAAGCAAATATAATCCCTGAATCTAAACCTATTATCATGCAATATGATCGTTTCGAGAAAAGAGATAAGGCTATCAAGAAACTCAAATAGGATGACTTCAATAAACTGTACAATCAGGAAGTAAAATATTTTATTAATTTCAGTCCACAATGACTTGGAGAAACTGGTGAAAGGTACTACATAATGATATTTATGTTTATGAAATTAATTTATTAAATTAATGGGTTGCTGCCAAAATTCACTCAATAAGTAAAATGAGCTCCCAACATCCCACGAACCCAAGGTTGAAGTTCCACTCAATACCCGTACCATTGCTCCTATAACACTAATTAAAGGAGATACGGATTGTGTGATTGATCTACTTGACCATCTCGACAGTACATGCGGGCAGAAGGGACTGTTTGAAAAATCGAACTCTAACCTGATTACTAAAACTCATAGTTTAGTTATAAAAGAGGAGGTAGTAATAGATTTACGGCAAGCCCCAAGCCCTTCAAAACTTATTAGAAGTAACAAGAACTTAAATAATAAATTCATTGGCATGTTATGAATTGCTATACATGTAATGAGTGCTGATTTTATTATTTTAAAAATCAATTTTCTCAAAGCTTATCTCTAAATTGTACTGAAAATGGGTTGTTGTCAAGATAGAATGCATGTAACCAACAGAGCAGACGAACTGAGACCCTTGTCAAAGGCTCCCCCAATTTATAGTTCTCCCAAAGTGCAATTAATACAACAAAAGAACATCTCTATAGTTGGTGACCTAGATAGGATGGAAATGATGGATGAAGTCGATCAAAAGTTCCCTTCCCTCACCCAAATCGACAATAATTACAATAAATAAACCTCCATCATGGTGGCTAGATCAACCAAGGATCTCGTAATCAATCAATAACCAACATAGAAACTTACTTAAAATTCAGAAACCGTTATTATTGACATGAGATCCGGTACCCTGCTTCCTAGTCCTTTAAAGCCGATGTCAGAAAGGCGCTCCAGTCGGAATCTCAACTAAAAGTTCATAGAGATGCTTTGATAATAATTTAATGAGTATAAATAGAAATATGTTAATAAGTTTTTTCACTACTCTTCAAATATATCACACCATACAGTACCTATAGTCACTCGACTCTTTAGACAACCGATACTAGATTTAGAAGGGTTTGCGGAATTTTTAAATTAAAGAAATTGAGAAAAAAAATCTTTTTAATCGAAATTAATTTAACTTATTTGTAGAATATCATACTTTTTCATACTACATAAGAATGGCTAATATAAGAGAATTTTAAATAAGTAAATATTCATTCGTATCAAGAGTAAGCAATTCTTAATTGTATGTATTGTTCCGATAGGAACTTCAATTAACATAATAAAAAAAAACTCTTAATTGTTGATCAAATAAACAGTAGCAAGAAAAAAAAATGCACTGATTAGCAGGATATTGAATATATTGACATGTTCTCTTCAACTTATTGTATCACTGGTTTAAGATACTTTCAATCTGAATATGTTTAAGAAGCTCACAATAATGACCAAAATTAATCATGTCATTTAATTTGCAATTTCTTAAGAAGTAACAATCCCACAGTGAAAATTGCTCTCTTTAGGCATAGTGAAGATCACTTATTTATTTTAAAGAAATCAAATGATGGAGATTCAAATTATTATAAATCATACTTACACTGCCAGGTAATTATATAAAGGTTATAAGATATTGACTCTCCTAGAAAGCAAATCCAATGAAACATAATTTTAGTAAGGACTTTGAATTGTCTTTCACACCTCCAAACCATTGGAAATTATATATTAATATTTATTAATAAAAATTTGGCTGTTAGTCATGCAACAATTCTAAGTGTCTAAGAATAAACAAATACGTAAAATTATTCAATGAATATAAGCCAATCCTGCTCAATTGTACAACTAATATTAAGTTCGTTCTCCATTTAATAATGTAGAAAACAAAGGACTCATTCAAAAAACAGCAGCAGATTGTGAAATGATGAACCAGCCAGTCCAACCTACCAAAAACTTCAATCAACTCACACCCTGTTCCTCTGAATACAAAATTCAATTCAAAGTAGGAGGAGGAAAACTCAAAACTTAAAAAGAAGATTGTGATAGACCATTCATACCTATGAGTCCACAAGCTCACGAACATACTTAAATGTTCTAATCCCCTTAACCAAGATATGATATTCTGCAATCTCCTTAACATCAAATACCACAATAATTTCAATCACCTCAAGCATTCCAATCACCACAAAGATACCTATCACACGTTCAGCCATCACAAGTGCAACCTGCACCCATCAAACAGCAATCTACCGTGCAACCTACGCTCAAGAAAGTTGTTAATTATACGAATACTCAAGCACTGGCTGAGGAACTTAAGGAAATTCAATCATAGAATGCTCGAGTCACTCAGGAAATATAAAAATATGAATCAGAGGCCCAAAGAGGATAGTCTGCTGCCTGCATCAGGGAATTAGAGGATAAAATTAAATTATTAACCTCTCTAAACAGAAAACTACATAGTGACAATGTAGAATTGATTAAAGTCCCAGATATCTAATGTTTGAGAGATTAAATAGTTCGGTATCAGAATGAAAGAAAAAATGCGTACAATCAATTAGCAGTCATCAAGGCAGAATTAGCGGAGCAGAAGAGAAGATGCCAAGAAATTGAAGATCGACTTACTGATCCCGAATCCACTAATAGGTTGAATGATTTAGTGCAAGAATTAGAAAACAAGGTCCAAACTCTAATCCTAGAAAATGATAGAATAAATTTGCAACTTAGAAACGGGTAAAGTGTGATTGCTTTGCTTGCCAAACAAAAAAGCGAGAACGACTCAATAAAAGAAAAATTAATCAAATCGCGAAAAGAGGAAGAACGCTGCAAGCAAGATTATTTAAAAGCTGAGGCCAAATACAATCTCTTCAAAGATTGCGATGAAAAACTCCAGCTACTTAGTGATGAAAATAAAAGACTGTAATAAGTCTTGAATGACTCAGAACTAACGTAAAATGATTTAGAAAGCCTTAAAGAGAAGGTAATTTATAAACAATATTTAGATCTCTGTTATAAAGCAAGATAACGAAAGAATGATTAGATAACTAAAGAATAAATAATAGTGAATTATATTTTCAATTCTATATTATATCATATGCAGAGGTTTTAAAGAATTGTGAAAAATGAAATTCTTAAGAGAAGGATTGAAAAAACTCTCGAACGACTCTACAAAACTATCAGATCAAGACGATATAAACACTGTGTGATTAAGGAATTGCTTCAAACTGAATTTAATTATATTAAGGATCTCGAAGTCATTGAGTATGTAAGTGTTGAAAATATTCCAGATCAGAGACAATCTCGGCTGTTCAATATAATATTAGGCTAGTGTGTTTATGAATGTTACACAATTAAGAAAGGAAAATCAATTGTTTTATAACAAAATTAACACTAATTTCACAAATTACAGCCATCAAGCTACACTCTTTGCTGGCATCGATGTGAGCGGGTTTAAGGAATATTTTTTTTATTGCAGTCACTATAATGATGCCTTAAAACAATTGAATAGAATGCTTGAAGTTAATTAAGATTTAAGTATAGCTTTAAAGGGATTTTCAGAGAAACTCCGAGGTATGCAACTTACCGACTTCCTCATCAAACCCATCCAAAGATTACCAAAATATCTACTTTTATTGAGAGATTTATAAAAACATACACCACAAGAGCACCCAGACTGGGAAAATATTAATAACTTATTCTAATAATTTGAAAAACTCAATGATGAAAACAACAAATCCATGGATAAATTGATTAATAGAGCATAGGTTAAATAAATTAGTGATGATTATAATGATAAGAGTATTTACACTGAGAATCCTGATAGATTACTCTTACATGAGGATGCAGGAAATATCATCCTCTAAGATAAAGAACTCAACGTCCGTTTATACTTCTTCACAGATCTCATTTTAGTTGGGCAAATGGAGAAAGTTATCCAAAAATTCAAAATTGATGCCCAAACTCTCATCAAAGACCAGGAAGATACAAAATATTTCACAAATTTATTCAGTATTGTGAACAAGGATTCAGTACTACAGTTTAGTGCCAATCACAAAGCTTAAAAAGAAAAATAAATCTAACAACTGGAAAAAATGTTGGCCTATCTGAAAAAGAGTAAAGACTTACAAAGCATGGATCCAATCAAGGTGAAAGTTGTAGGAACTGAAGAAAGATTCAGTTATAGTATCAATAAATATACTGTATACATTGTCGAAATTGAAATCGTAAGAATTGTTCTCAAAATTTATTTAAGATTTTCCAGAGCTGTCGAGTTATTAGCCATATTCAAATAAAGATATCCATCAATTAAACTGTCAGAATTTGGAGCCAATCATTGGCTGGACAACCATTCAACAAAGGTTATTGAGTAAAGAGGACTTTGGATTGAAAACATGATATAATAAGTTCTGATGCATGGATAAACTTAGTAGGAAATTATTCAATAGCATTAAGAATCGACATTATCACTTCTCACCTTACCTGAAGATTTTTATCAACTTCCCCAATAAAACCTTAAAATCGATGATGAAATAAAACATTAATTCGTAAGTAGGATAGGCAAAATGGAAGCCGAAATATGTGTTTCCGATCTTTTAGACAGAAATTTTTCTGCAATGGGAAGTCAAATTCGAGTTTCGACTATCAAAGACAGTGGTGTGTAACTAGCTAAATATTGTACTTAAGATAGAAACTCAATGAAACTTCATCCCATTAAAGTTCATTACATTGATGACACATTTGAAGAATTACTCATCAGTGACACAACTAGAGCAGCTGAAATTGTTAAAATTGTAGCTAGAGAATTAAAAATAGCTTGTTATTAAGACTTTCGAATAATTTTAGAGGACAAGTATTTAAATAGAAGGGTCATTGACGATGATGAAGTTATTGCACAACTTCATTAAATGTCTGTTAAAGGAGTATTTAACTCTTCACTTAATATATTAGAATCATTTTGGACTAACTCAGATACAGAGAAGCTACTATTTAGAAAAGTAATATTCTTAGAACCATAATGTGAGTAGGCTGAAATCAAAAGAAATCCTGAAAGATTAGAATGGCTAGTAAAACAATATTTCAAAGAAATCAGTGAAGCAAAATTTGTCTTCCATAAAAAGAATTTATTTTATTTTACAGCCTTCTATTTCAATATCTATGAAAAACAATTAACCACTGACGATATACAAAAATTTTTGGGTAAAGAAATATACCATCAAATTAAACCAGCTGTATGGCTTGAAGAAATTAAAGTTCACTAAACAGAAATTGCAAGCAAGGCCACACCACATGAAAATGAAAATAAAAGTCTAACTCATATTTAGAAATTCCAATTCTTATTACAAATCTTCAAGTAAAAAGAATCCACAATGAATATCTACAAACTAGAATTACATCGAGATACACTTAAAGTTCTAGAAAAAAAGATTCATTATAGTAATTTGTATTTAGGGCTGTCAGTGAAAAAAATCTGGCTGCTCTCACCTCAAGATAAGAGTGTCATTGTTACAATAGAATACGATAGTATCACGAAGATTTAATCATTCCCAAATAAATTGATATTACTTAACAACAATAAAGTAGATATCGATTAAGGCACCTCCCCAGAATGGAAATTTGTAACATTTTAGAGCTACGAAATCAAGATGCTGATACAATTTTATTAAAGTTTAAAGTGATATACTTTAATTATTAAAAATTATGGACGACGCCTATTCACGACAAGCATCAACTCCCCCAGACCATAGTCGCAAGTCTCAATTAGAATCAATGAGAAGCGAAAACATGAATTTTGTTGAGTATTGTTTGTGAATAATTAGTTCTAATGACGTGATAGTGGAATATTACAAGAATCAGTATCAAATATTATAAGGGTAGGCAAGCAAGCGGATTAGATCGATACTTCCTTGAAATTGAAGAATGGCTAGAAGAAGACAAAACATTGCATACCAACACCCCCTTAGTCCTTGAGGCAGATGATGGAATCGGAAAGAAAACGCTTTTGGTTAAATGGATGGAATATCATGCTAGAAACAAAAAAGGAGTACTACATTCGCATTACACTAGCGTTATCCAGATTTCATTATTCCACATTTTGCCACATAGTCAGGAAAAAATAGTAATTATTACTATGCCATTTATCGAATTCTCATCAAGTTAAGAGAAGCCCTGAACATCAAACAGAAGGTAGAACTGCTTGAAGAGAAACTCAGACGCTATTTTCAGTATTGGTTAGAGATATGCAGTCGATAACTCGAATAACAAATCATCAATGGAGCTAAAATCATCTACGATAAAGTAATAATTCTTGTAATTTAGGTAATATTAGTATTTGAGGGAATTGATAATTTTAGAGAAGTCTTAGACATGCATCGAGAAGCCAATGTCAATTTTTGGCTACCCAAATATTTTCCAACCAATATCAAAGTTATTGTAACTGCAGAAAGACAATCTTCATCCATGAGACTCCTCAAACCAGATTGCCAAGTCATACCCATTGTATCTGATAAAAGCATTCTTAAACAAATGGTCAACAATCATCTAGCCAAAAATTTATTAGTCCAAGTAACTTAACATTTAATTAGAATATACAACATATTTTAGAAATTTTCATTTACTTAAATTATAAAGTCCGTAATCAACCCTTGTTTGTTCGATCCTATTTTTCTGTTTTCACTCCCTATCCAACAGATGGAGTCGTCGAGTCACATGAAATTGATGTTTAAAAAGTCGAAGATATATTGAAACCACTAAATTTAGGGTAATTTCAGAGTATGAAAGTTGTAGAGGATCTCTTTCATTTTTAATTAGAATATTTTAGCAAATCAGGAATCTTTACACAACCTTCAAAGTTCTCTCAAGTACTCTTAGTCTTAGCCTTAACCTAAAAAGGTTTAACTTACAATGAAATTGAGGCTGTCTGTGAAATTACAAAATAAGAATGGAAACTATTCTTGGTCTACTTTAAGGTATTCATCATGAAACACAGAGAATTATGGATCATTCATAATGAAATCTTCAAAAAAGTAGTTATTAACACATATTACATTGATGTTTAAGATATTTTGGCCCTACATGATAAAATTGCCACAACAATAGATAAAATTACACCAAATTCTATACGTAAACTAGAAGAATAAACATTTTAATTGTACAGCGCTAAAAATTACTTTGCCCTTAAAGAAGTCATCTCAATCATTGAAAACTTCCTTCTACTATTTAATCCACAAAATAAATATGATTTATGTAGATATTGGCAATCACTTGAAGAAAATGGATTCGATCCAGTATTAGAGTATAATAAAGCAATAGAAGGATTTTAAATTCACTATCATCCCTCTTCAGAGGATATGTTTAGGATTATTATTTAAATATCAAGATTCCTTAAAGAATTTGGAGATTTTGAGACCAAAAATACTCCAGTTTTTAGACACCCACCTATAATAGGTGTACTAGGCGATCTTTACGATATTGGGTTGTTGTATGAGATCTTAAAACTAGATATTTATTTTGATAAAGCCCCCGAACTCAAATCATTCGATCCAGCAAAACATCTAAAGAGAGTAGCCAGAGCATAGACTGTTCCAGTTCTTTCTAACATGGAATCCCTTAACGTGGAGATTGCACAAAATAGATAATTGATCAGAACTCATTACCTCACTCTTCTCATAAATCCCATAGAAATGACAGAAAATGAGGAAGATCAACCAAAATCTGTAGATCAATTGGCTAATGAAATCGATTAAAAGTTGAAGAAACTCCTCCAATAAAAGGAAGATCAGTTATCGAGTGAAAAACAACTAACAGGCGATAGGGAGTCCACTGACTATTATTATAAAAGATGGATATGGATACAATTTCCTTGGGCATGCATGAGTATCGATAAAAACTGCGATTACTCAACTGTCATCAAATAATGCTTTTCTTCAGCAACAGATTACATGAGTGTTGAAGATGAAAATGCTTACACTGAATCTGCACTCAAAATAGCCCTAGAGGCCAAGCGCAAGTAAAAAGAAATGTACGAATAACATAAAGAGGAAACAATAAGATTGCAAATAATCCCCCAAATGTCGGTACTCCAAGAAAAATCAATGCAAGATGTATTTAAAAAGCAGGGGAAGGATATGTTGGAAATCAGTTCCATCCATAGCTCACGCTTTGAAAGATCTAATAAAGTTGAATTACCACCGTTATCCAATAGGAGTGAAGTCTCACTTAAAAAATCACAATCTCCTTCACAAATACTTCCTCATCTTATGTTCATTACATCAGACTTCACAGACATCAATCACTTAAGTGAAGAATAGAAGAAAATTAAACTTACTCAATCCAATGTATCGAATGATGGATAAAAAACCATGCTTCTACTAGACTCCATGAAGTAAAAGAAATAAAGAATTCGATAATTCACATCCAATTCAGTACAACATTCAGTGTATGAAATAACAGAAATATTTCCTGTTCTTAAGGGATCAATATAGTAACATTCTGGAAAGTAGTTATCCATTTTGGAAAATCAATCAAGAATGCTTCGATCTAAATTAGATTAAATTATTTACGAGAATCATGAATTAGCCAAATAATACAAAATGTTGAAAATCATGGATTTCAATAAAGGCTATCTCACAAGAGAATTAAATAATAAAGAAGGCTTAAAATTAGTTTTGGAAGACTTTAAAAAACAAACAGCACATGCAGAGAAAGAAAAACAAAAAAGCAATCAAATGAAAGTTAGAATCAAGAAAATCCTAAAAATATGCAGAGACAATAAATAATAAAATGAAGAATACATCAGACATTTGAATTATTTGACAAGAAATTTCGCCAAATTAATAAAATTTGAGGAATAAGAGATTTAAAAAAGTAGATTAAATATATAACTTGCAAAGAGATAATTTGATGAATTTTACAATGTCTACAGAGAAAAGAGAGATCACTAAAGAATTTTACTCAATTAAATTAAGAGTAGCTTATAAGATAAAAAGAACTTGGATTCAATGTTTTAATAAACTGATGATCTTATCAAAGATAAAGCAAATTAATCAATCAAAAAGTTACGTATTAAATTAGCAAAGAAAGATGTCGACTCAGATAATAGGAAGAAGAAAGAAGCTGAAGAAAAGGAGGAGTAATCCCTCAATCAAAGACTTACATAACTTAATGCATAGTATAATACCATAAAAGGTGTATTTGATATCTAATAGCCAAATTACAATCTAACAGCCAATTTCATAGACTTTATGGCTAAGAATGAAAGAAAAAGCGAATATGAGATTAAACTCTCCGAATGCCGATAAAAATTAAGTGAAGTTATAGAATAGAATAAAAAATTAAATGAATAATTGAAAACCTATTAAAGTGCATATTAGCATTTAAATATTGCTTAGCACTCCGAAGTCAAAAAAGAGGGTATAGTTGAAAAATATCTTTTAGACACGAGCGAAGAAAAGAAATAATAAACAAATATTCAATTACAAGAACAATAGTTGAAAAAACTTCTAATCTTAGAAGCACGCTTAGCCAGTTCTATAGATTAATTACGCTAAAAATGTCATCTCAAAGATGAGAGTGAAGTACATATAATACTATTTAGATTTTAAAAGCACTTACTGATAAAAAACAACTTATCATTCAACATGAAAAATAACCAGCATATGATTCAATAATTAGAGGCAAATATGATGTAGAACCCCTCCTTAAATCAAGTGCTCCATTTTTCTTGCCCAAAAGATATAACAAATCATCAAATAATAGTAGTCATCTTAGCGAATGAACATAAAAATAACATCATATATATTGTTTGGCTATTTAACAACATTTAGATATAAATCCCAACATTTACAAATATGTTGGCAATCCCTCCAAAACTCTTGCTTTCAAGAATGCTATCTATCTCAAAAACTCAAATTAAATATCCCTATTTCCATCATAATTTGAAATAACTTTTTAAAATGTATTCGTAATATCGTATGCCATATGACCATCATCAAATACCTTCTTCATGAGTCTGCTAGATTAAATAAAATCTCCCTTCGACATATTATGTAGGATTGCCTTCAAATCATCTACATTTGGAGCATCACAAACATGAAATACATTCTCTTTATTCACTATCCCAAATCCTGTATGTGTTGCTTATAAATTATTTATTGCAGATCTCATGTCTCCCTCTGCTATAAAAGTCAATGCATCTAAACCATCTTACGTATAATTGACATTCTCTATTTTAATTACTTCAAGCAATCTATTTTTCACCTCCTTTTCACTCAATCTATTGAATCTTAAAATACAACATCTACTCTGAATTGCATCAATCAACTTTGTTGAATCATTGCACGATAATACAAATCTTGTTGAATTGGAATAGTCACTTATAATCATTCTTAGTGCTTATTAGGCTCCCTCTGTTAGATTGTCTGCCTCATCTAGGATTACAATTTTATGTTATCCTTCTTACAGATTTACTTTCTTTTAAGCAAATCCTTTGATTTATTCTCTTACAGCCTCAATACCTCTATCATCTGATGCATTTAATTCAAGCACACATTCCTTAATTGAATCTCCTAAGATTTATCTGGCCAAACAAAGCACACTACTCGTCTTTCCTATTCCTGGTGGACCAACCAAAATTATGTTAGGCACATTTCCCATTTTGGCTATCGCTCTCAACTTGTCAACTATGTCAATGTTTCCATGCACTTCATCCAATGTTTTAGGTCTATACTTTTCCAACCAAATTAAGTTGTTTTCCATTTTAGGCGGGGAATTAATTAATATTATTTTAACTAAATGATAAAAATTTCAAAATTTCACAGTTTCCTCTTGTAACCCTCTTCTAGGACTGTTATACCCTGATCTGGAGGAATAAGGCATTCAGCACAAAGGAGGCGATTCTACTAATGATCTTTTTTGAGACAAACAAATTAATAATTGCATTGTCTATGAGTCACACATCGAATGCAAACTAATTCTGAGTCCATTTATTTCTATTAAAATCAATATTTATATAATATAATTTGACTGTTCGAAACCTTTTTAATATATAGCCTGGGTTTATATTTTTTATGTAATTCTAATAATTTGCACTAAATAACCAATAACAAGAACTCCAATAAATTCAACCTGCCATCATTTGGATTGATGTTTTGAGCGAAGAAAATCAAGGATATCAAGAATAATTAATGGAGCACTTCAAGGATTAATTTTAAGGAATCTAAGATTTTTAAGAGGCTGTCCAAAAACTATTTGAGGATAAAGATTTCGAGTTTACCATAATTTCTAATGCTTTCTGTGCTAAGCAGCTTGTGGATATCGTTTAGAATAAAATAATTGTATTTTGTGGTTAAAAAGAAAAACATATGGACTTTTTTTCCCAAAATCAATAAATAATAGCAATTGAAGACTCTAACTTCAATAGAGTGCTTTAATTAACTGAATAAAGTATTCAATAATAGAATATCATAAATAACCTCATTTCCCTCTACAATCCTCATTCATTATAAGCTGCTGAGTATCAACATTCGAAATAACATGCCAGCATATAATTTTTGGTTGTTATGGAAGAA
>JMSD01000077.1:138804-155595 GCA_000715435.1 Paramecium caudatum | reverse complement strand
GGTTCAAGAACTAAAATCATAAAAGTTAATTCTTGTATCGAGGAATAAGTTTTGGGGAGGAAAATTTGTTTGAAATAGTAAAAAAGACCTTGAAGAATCTCAGAACAATAATTCATCTTTGTACTGGAATACATTAACAAGCACTTCAGAATCACAAGAGGTGGCAATTAATTTTGCATATTTCAATTTATATAGAATTCTCTATGTCATAATAATTGATGAAGAAATGCCACATCCAATGTTCAAACTCGAAGAATGGCATTCAGAAATTCCTCAAGAATCAGAAGTTTTATTGTTTCCATAGTTTTAATTTACAGTAATCTAAATTGATGACGATGATCCAGAATTATTGAAGGTCTACATCAAATAAGTCAAAAATAATTTTAGCTTTGCACTTGATCCTATCCTAAGAAAAATTTATTGGGACTCAATCATTAATGATGTGTTGAGGCCAAAAATTAAAAGCATCCTAAAATTTAATAGATTAAGATTAGATTTTATAATGGATACATAAATGGTATTCAATCAAGCTAAATTACAAATAGAATTGCGCCACTATTTTGCAGAAATTAAAAACACAATGGCGAATATTGTTTCCTCAGATATTCTTGAATAAATTAATAAACTAATAAACCTTATGATGGAAAATTTCAATATTGAAAAATTTGCTGGCGAAACGTAACAGATTTATTCCGAATTCCCTAAATTCATGAAACAGGTAGAGAAAAATTTATTTCATAACCTATGCGAGATTCTCATTAAAGGAATGATTAATTTCGACTATTGCGCCGATTACCTTAAAGATATGGCCAAAAAATTTTGCCTTTAGATTACTGATTCATAGAGATAATGTTTCAGAAAAATAGATGAGTTCAAAGCAAATACTCGTTATGAAAATAATTTCTTGAAAGGATTATGTAATATATTGACCACTGTATTATATTTACATCACAAACAAAACTATTTGTAGAATTTTCTGATAAAAATAAGAGTACTTATTAGGATAGTTGTCTCATTGATCCAGGCATTAGACCAAATATTATTTGGACAGATGTTGATGAGAAAGTCAATAGTCTTATTCTACTCTCATAAACACCATCAAAGGTTCTTTTCTGCATTCCTAATATCGATAAAGAAAAGGGTGGAATATTTGAAGACGAAGACTTGGGCATTATGATAGGTTAATATAAATATATAGGACCAAGTATCGAAGATGAAAGCATAACCTTCAAGTTATTTGGGATTTCTGAGATACATGTCGATGAAGATAAGGTACTAACATATTTATCATAAAATGTTTTAAATGTTATCACAACAGCTAGTGAAGATATTAAATTATAATGATATTTAAACATATTTATTATTATCATTTTTATTACTCCTATTACTAAGTTTCCTATTAATACAACTTATCCCATTCAAATATCGTCTCATCCAAATTATCAACACACACTTAAAATGCTCCTTTACCAAAACAATTCATTTAATGATAGAGAGGCCTAACAATTACTTTTATAAATCCCATTTCATTCTTTGCCATTACATGTAACTAATTTAATTAATACATACTTTATCTAAATCCTTCATAAATGGTTATTAAACATATCCTCTTTTGCCCTCCTCCTCATATTAAGCACGATATTCCTAATTTATTTTTTCACTCCATAATCTACTTTATGGCCACTTTCGTGCAGTTCCATTAAAATCAGCAGTATGAGTTATCATTCCACATAATAAAGAAAGATCCTCTGGATCATTCCCAAATTACTCAATCCTTGATTCAAATTCTTTCAACATTTTAAAGTGCTCCTACATATCAGTTGCCAATATATTTTGTATCAATTACTTTCTAAATGATTTAAAATCTGCATCCGAAAAATTGCATAGCATATTTGTATTAGTTTCCCTTAAATTTTAACAGTTGTGGCTGCATGATGTTATTCAAGGACCTAAATAACTCAAACACATACCACTTTATCATGATATCTAATTGCTAATTAACTGAGGGAATTTGCTTCATATGAGTTTGTTCTTCCTGTATGAGCTACATCATGACATAATGCAGATAATAGTAAACAAAACTTTGTTGTATTGTTAAAGAACTACTCTCCAAGTTTAGAAGTTATATTCTTAATAAAACAATTAACTGATTGCATCACCGCTATTCCATGATCATAATTATGATAAGGATTGTTATTCATATTGTATTGGGATTCTATTTCATTTAAAAAGTTTATTAACTTTTCTGTAGGAAGTGCAAACATCTAAATATATTTATTCCTCTCCAAAATAGCCCAAACTATCCTTTATTTCTCAACTGTTGTTTTGAACTATTATAAGGGGTAAGTTTACTAAATGTATATTAAAGTCAAGAGAATCGAAAATGTCATCCTCTTCCTTAAGAATCAAGTGTGTCTCATTGAATTTATTGGGATTCATTCTCATTTATTTACGTTCCTCCTCCCTTTATTTGAAAATAAAGCTGTTCTTACCAATTAACTTCTCCTTATCCTAAGTCCTCGTATCCAATTTACGAAACACCAAAGTTGGAGTTTTCTACATTTACTACGGAACTAGATTAATCTCCTAAACCTAGGGCATGTACATAGCAACCACTGAATTTCTGATATCTGGATTGAATTCTTCAAGTTTCTTAATATAATCCATAGTTTCGGTTTGCAAAAGTTACTATCTAACTGTTTTTCCATTAAAGGGCGGCTGAGTCTTCCTCCTTACCCATTCATTTTCTGATATTATTACAGTAAACCCCTTAAATCTCTTTTCTTCTTTCCTTATAAATATTTCATAAGGTCTCTGTTACTCATCTTCTTAGGATTATAATTTCCATTTCGAATTACTAATGTAATTTTCTATATTTGTTAACATCTATTAATTAGATGCAAAAATCTATTTATAAGTTTAATCAATTTAAGTTTTATCTATGTGGAATTACTATTTAATTTTTTGCGATAATGCTCTACTCAAAAATCTCAAGCGACCTTATTTATCGAAATCGATCATAAATAGATTCTTCGATCTCAAGAAATATTTAAAAAATATCATTCTCTCATAACATTACTTTATAAACTATTAATATCTCTAATACAATAAATGACACTGATTGTAAACCAATAAATCAGTAGGATTCTGAAGATTCATATTCACTTAATATAAACTTGAATCCTTAAATTTTATTGTCACTTACTATGGTTCATTGGTCTTTTCAACCGAATATTTTTATTTCAATATTGTAAGGATTTTATCAATAAATAGATATTTTGAACATCTCACTATATCCAATCCTATCTCCAAGACAGTATCTCCAATAGACAAAATACTGAAATACTACACTTTTATTTGCTATGATGTATGCATCACAAATTAACAAATATCATGAAGAGAATCCATATAATTGTATTACTTTGCAATAGTTACAAAATCAGTAAACTAGTCATCCAATTCCAATACAAAATATTCTGTATCCGATAGTTTTAGGATATAGTTACCATGTCTAAAATATCTCCTCATATTTATTAACTATTAGAGGTCCGTTGGTTATTAGAGATTTATCAATTCTTCCAACATATCCTTCGTAAGATCAAATTACTCCAATTAAGTATCCTTATGGATTAATAACTTTAAATCCTTCAAAATTATATAACTATATGAATTGCAACCAATCAACTAATTTAAAAAGGTATTCAAGAACTCCTATATATTTTTAGGCTCCACCTTCTCATCCATGAGTACCAAGAGTGAGTTCATGTAACGACAATACCTTTGCTAAGTGTTATGACTCTATTACCTTTAACGATGTGTAGGTCACTTACAATTACTCTGCCAACTCTGTTTCCACCTACTTTTCCGTTTCCATTGAGTTTAAGACATCTTTCAATTATCTAATTTTTACTCAAATTCCTCCGTAATCTAATTTTTTTAATGGATCATAAATTTAAGAGATTTTGTTAGTTTATCAACTAAATCGAGAGTTTGAGACTAAAAACAAAAATTTGAGAAATTACCATCAAATGAACTTCACTCTACTTACAAGGACTCAAACTCGAAGTATGTGATTTAGATCTCGTTAATTGCAAACTACTCGTGAATCCAAGTAAATCTTATTTTAATTTTTCATCATCCTACTACTTTGTTAATATCATGAGCAAAGATGGTTCCTTTAAGGTTAGTTTCTATTTTATTATTTTTTTCTCCTATATAGAAATCAAGCTCTCAGATTCCATTTCACTCAACACATGATAAAAATTCAAATAGCCACACAGGCTAGGAGAGTTTAAGTCATGTTATTTCATAATTAATTAATGAAAAGAACAGTTGATATTTACAAACCAACCAAGAAACCAATTAAAGGGAAATCATAGACCCTCTATGATGCCAAAAATATTGCCAAATTGTACTGATTCATACAACATGAGGCAGGAAAAGCTCACCCAAATCACCAATAACTACTTTATCAAAAATTTACGTATCGAATAGAAAACCAGTGCCAAGTAGCTCTAGACTAATTTCTCTCAATTACGTCAACCCAGATCAGCGACTATTGACCCTAAACGCTCATAATAAAGTAAGTTTTTTCGTAATTAGAAATTGCAAGACCCTATGAATCATTACAACCTAAAAAGTAATCACTCTATGATTCTACATTCAACCTCATCAAATAACATGCCAATCAAAAACTAAAACCAAATTAAGAAAAAAGAACTTTATGGCATAATTTTGTAACATTATCAATCATTGTAGTTAAACAATTCAAATATAGATAATCAAAGAAGAGCATAAAGTTCAAGTACCTAAAACATGAGGCAAGAACCAAAAAGTGAAGCCAAATATCGATCAGCTTAATCACTGCACAAAAATCCAGACTTTCTATAATTTAAATTGTCATTTAGTGTACGCACCCGACAAGGACAATTAGCATCAAACCCAAATAAAACCAATTAAGATATCTTCATATGTGAAACAAATCTCATCTCAGATACTCATCTTTTTTCCGTCTGCGATGGCCATGGATAAAATGGACACTTCGTCTCACAATTCATTAGAGATCAATTTTCAAGAATATTAAAAAAAGAAACATGCCTACGCTCCAACCCAAGATAAGCAGTTGCCAAAACAATTCAATTAATGGCTCATTCAGTCAATCGTCAATCATTTGATACACAATTCAGTGGAACAACCATGAACACCATCCTCATTCAAGATGGTGGTCGATTATTATGTGCCAACTTAGGTGATAGTCGAGCTATCCTAGGAAGAGTCGCATCACAATCGAAATTTAAACCATTTCCCCTCTCCATAGACCACAAACCTTGCTTAGAAAAAGAAATGCATCGAATCCACTAACATGGTGGAAGAGTAGATACATATTACGATGATCGAGGTAAAACATCCAACTCATTAGGTAATCCGATTGGACCTGCTCGAGTTTGGGTAAAAGATGGCAACTACCCTGGTTTAGCAATGAGTCGAAGTCTTGGGGATTAAATTGCACAATCTGTTGGAGTTTCGAGTGTTCCAGGTATAGAATTATTTAATTAGAAATATTTGAATATCAATTGACACCCCAAGATAGATTCATAGTCATAGGAACAGATGGAGTTTGGGAATTCATCGACAATTAGAGTGTAGTTGATATAGTTGGCAAGTACTATCTACAAGGAGATTTAGAAGGCGCTTGTGACGAACTAATGCATATTTCGTATAGAATGTGGACTTTGGTAATTAATAATATTCAATATTTTAGGAAGATGACTCAGTTGTGGATGATATTACTTTGATAGTTATATTCATAAGTTGATTTTATATGTATATTCTTCACGACTCATCCAAGCAAGGAATTGCTCAACAAGACCCAGAAATCTACAACATCATATAGAGGGAACAAGATTTACAAAAAAATAGCATTAATCTCATCCCCAGTGAAACACACACTTCCAAAGCTGTCTCTGAAGCTTTAGGTTGTGTATTCAGTACACGATATGCTCCAGGTACTTTTACCCTACTAACTCATAAGGACCACAAGGAAAAAAATATGCACCATTGGTTGAAAATTATGACGAAATTGAAAAAATATGCCAAGATCGTGCACTCCAAACCTTCTCACTGAGTGGAGATGAATGGGGTGTCAATGTTTAAATGGGAAGTGGTTCGACAGCAAATTTGGCTATCTTTCTGGGTGTCCTACAACCAAAAGATAGAATTATGAGTATGGAATTTTAATAAGGTGGGCATTTTTCACACGGCTATCAAATTGGTGATAAAAAATTGTCAGCTGTTAGTAAAATTTTTGAAGTCCTCTTCTACCAATTACATAAGGTATCTAAACATGTAATTAGGAAACACATTTAATCGATTATGATAAGGTTGAATTATTAGCATAATCATTCAAACCAAAATTAATTGTGGCTGGCTGTTCAGCATATAGTTAATTAGTAGATTTTTCGAGATTCCGAAAAATTTGTGACTCCGTTGGTGCCATATTGTTAGCAGACATAGCCCACACCAGTGGACTCATGGCTGCTGGAGTCATTCCTTCACCATTCCCATATGCAGATATTGTTATGACCACTACACATAAAGGGTACTCTATATTTGTATGTAGATTACGAGGACCAAGAGGAAGTCTCATATTTTATAAATTAAAATACAAAGAAGCCATCGATGAATCAGTTGCACCAGGATTAGTCGCAGGAGCACATTTCCACTCAATTACTGGAATTGCCGTTGCACTCAAAGAAACACTCACACCAGAATATAAAAACTTTTAATAATAAGTTTTAGACAACAATAGACACTTTGCCTCAGAACTCCTCAAACTCAAATTAAATCTCATCACTGGTGGCACTGCAAACCACCTTATCCTTGTTGATTTGCGATCCAGTAACATTGATTCCATAAAATTGGAGTATGTATTGAGTTAAATTAACATTCAATCCAACAAAAACTCAATCCCCTATGATACTGTCACAGTTCCAAGAGCACTCAGAATTGGGTAAGTTTATATATATCCTAGCTCCTACGCATTGACAGCCCGAGGGGCGACGAAGGAACATTTTACAAAAGTTGCAGAACTTATACAAAAATCTGTTCAATTATGCACCACCATACAAACTGACCTCCAAACTTGGAGTACCGAAAACAAGGAAAGATTAGAAGCATTGAAACAGTAAGTAATTGCACTGGCCAATGAATTACCTGTTCCATATGTTTAAGAGTGAATTATATATATGACACATTATTATGATTACGAAAATTGCAAGATATTTTATATCTAATTGTTTTGCCTAAAAACATCATCTCCCTCTATCCTCACAAGATCCACAAATACATAAACTAATTTAGGAAGCTGCAGGAATTAAAGTCATCGATTTTACAGAAACACCTACATCTCTAGCAGTTCAATAATGTTTAGGTTCCATGATGTCAACTAAATATGCCTCCGGCTATCCTGGCCAAAAGAATAAACCAGGGACCGAAATCTATGATTAAATTGAGAAACTATGCTGGAAAAGAGCACTTGATGCATTTCAACTTCATGATTAGGGCTACCATGTGAATGTGTAAATATAGTCAGTTCAATCTGCTAAATTGATTGCTAGCAAAGCACTCGTTAAACCAGGAGGATCCATATTGGCATTAGGGTATTTGGATACAGAATGTTTAGAAAAATATTATGAAGTTAGAAAGGATAAAAATGACTAAGAAAATATAGAATTAATTATTGCTAGCGATACTTACGGGTTAGAAGATTTAAAGACCTTGAAAAATCAAACAAGTGTACCCATATTACTTGATATCTCGAATACTTCACCTTATTTTATTAGTAAAATATATGACCAAAATGATCTGCAAAAATTTGACATTATCGTCACAGGAACTTAGAGGTAACATAATCAATAACCATAGTTTATTGGGTCCCAAGGGGTGCTTACTATTTTGCAAAGATCACCTCAAATAATCCATCGATGAAGCCTGTTATCCAGGATATTAATCTGGCCCTCATTTCCACACCATCTGTGGCATAGGAGCTGCACTCCAAGAAACTTAATAAAAGGAGTTTGCTGCATTCTTCAATCAAGTTAAAGGTAATTGTGCAGCATTGAAGAGATAATTAAAAATAAAAAGTAAGTTTAAAGTAAACTTAGAATTCCCTGTTTTGGAGAAGTCAGATGTAAATGTTAGGATAGAAGCATCCTCAGAAGATTACTAAAAACTTTTGAAATCTAATATCCTGGCCAAATTCAGAGAAAATTTAATCGATTTCAAGTATATAAACTTTTAAATAGTCTTATTCCACTTACGTACCTGGGGATCAAACAAGATTAAATACCACTCTTATCTGAAATACTTGCTCTTGCAATTTATTAATCGATTCATGGACAGTACCTACAAGATTGTAACAATAAACTCTGGGAATAAGAACTTTCGAATGCAACTGAAAAATTATTAAATTAATGAATTTATAACATAGAATTTCTACAAATTATTAGATATTTAAGGATCACCTCATTTCATAGGAAATAATAAATTAAAATGGGCAAATGCAGAAAGTGTGGATGTGAATGGTTCTTGCCTAACCCTGTTTCAGCCGCTTAAAAATTTTTTTCAGGAGGCTCTGTCGGAGTCAAAGCTCAAGTTCCAGGAGTTGAAGTCCATGCACAAGTTTAGGGCATGCCTGCACAAGACAACAAGTCTGATCAGGTAGCCTATTTAAACTGCACCTGTGGCCACCATTATAATTATCATTGATATTATCAATATAATCAAGCTTATAAATAGCCTCTAGGTTTTTCTTCTGTGACAACTTAAATAACAAATCATCATTCAATGATAAGACTACTAAAAACTACTAACAGCAGCATGTTAATATAAAAGATGAAAAGATATTAGTCAATTGCTAAGGGGAAAATATGCAAATATGGGATATTGATTCTGGATAACTCACCATAAAACATACATTAAGTGAACCTAAGAACCCAGTTAATTGCTGATTTTTTAGTATCAAACAAAAGTAAATTATTTTTCAATTTAAATAATTTCAATATTTTATTATGGATAATATTAATCCCCAAGGTGATTCATAATCTTTTGTCAAAGAAAGCCAAGGATCAGAAAAATGTTTTAATGATCAAGAAGTTAATTATGATTAGAACTCACAAAATTTGTAATGTTTCAATTAATTAGTTATCCAACATAATAAGCTTAAATTAATTAGAATGACACTGGGAATAACTCTTAATAAATTCAATATACACTTGAAGCTACTTAAATTACAGAAATTAATCAAAAGGGTGGTGAATAGAAGAAAACTCCCTAGTAGGTATGGCTTCTATTAATAAATAGGAATACTATCAAGCATTATTCGAAAATGGCTAAAGAAATCCAGATGAAGATTGATATTATTAAAATAAAGATTCTATATATTAAAATCAAAAATTCTTTCCCTTTTTCTCCAAAATTGAATTAAGTTATTTAATCATAATAATGAATATTTTTATAAATAATTTATTATGCCATTATTTTACAAATTATTATTTTAACAATCATATCATCTTATTTCAAATAAAATCAATTTTACTCCTTGGGTTGACACAATTTTGCATAACTATGTGGTACATCTGATCAGAGCAAGAATATATAATTATGAATGTTTATCATATATAATAACAAAAAAATTATGTTAATTTATCAATTCATAAAACTTGGTAGATAAGTCTTCAAAAAATCATATTATTTTTGGTTTAGACTGTGAGTAAAGGAGGCTTTATTAACATATTCTATGAAACTGTAATTATGATCATCCCAAAATTAACATTTTACAGTTTTTATAGACATTTATTCTTTATTCTCTAAACAAAACTATTCAATTAATGAATCTTCTTATCTTTCGATAAGTTAATTAAATTGCAAACAGTCACTTTTTATTTTTTTCCATTCAGAATCTTAATTTTTTTACATTTAACTAAATTAAAAACAATAATACCCATATGTTTAAGTCATCCAATCATCATCATGTACTTCAATTGAATAGTTTATCCCTTTTGTTAAAAACTTTTTAATTAAACAAAGACTAATTTCATCGATATTTTAGTGCTTCATTTATTTGAATTCGGATAAATTTTGTTCATTTTAAAGCTTGATTTATGTTAATTATTCTTAATCAATCTTTAGTGGTTGATTTTCCAATTCATAGTTATTTTTAAAAATGAATTAAGGATTTAATTCTGTGATCCATTCTGACTTTGGTTAAGGGCCAATGGATGTAGATAAATCATGGCTTTTAGGTTATTTAAGAATTTTTTCATCTATTAGTTATTTTTATTCCCATCTTATTTCTCTACTTTTAATTAAGCAAAATTTCAATTTGAAATCGAATTTTTTGCTGAAACTTTGCAAGAATTCCATTAAATCAAATTTATTAAATGTAAACATGTGAGGGATGGAGTATATGTTCATATCAGGATCCTAAATATTAATTGATTTGTACCTTCCATCTGAGTCCTATAGACTCTTTTAATTCTCTGCAAATTTCTAATAAAATCTTTTATTTTTAAATTGATGCAGTTGGATAGATAGCAGGCAATAGATGTAATCTATTTACAAATTTAAAGTTTCCTTCATCGAAATCATAGTTGAAGTATTCCTATTTAATCAATTCAAATTAAAATGGTTCTCCAGGATGGTATTTATTTAAAATTTGATGTAAACGATAACTTTTAAATAACATTTTAAAGTCTTTATATTAAGTGCCACTGATTTGTTCCAGAGATTGGAATATTTGCTATTAAGCAATAATATATTTTGTTAACTATTGCTATGTGGAGCTTTTTCTTGGTAAAGGGACAGTGGAGACTCCTTTATTTTTGGAAATAAAGTTAGCATAATGGAGATGCAATTCTTTGAGTAATTTTTTTTCATAATTTAGTGACTTAGATTTCTAGGAACTTAAATCATCAAATTCATCGCACTAAATAGCCTTTCACTCTTACTTATGCTTATTGATCTTATTTCTTTGATACATAAAACTCAGGGGCTTCCGCTCTAATAACTTTACCTGTTGGGTCAATGACAAAAAAGGTGTCCTAATCAACTAACCTAGAACCATCTTCATCAAGGCAATTAAATACTTCATGTCCATTGAAATCTAAATTAGAAATTAAAATACATGTTGAACTTTCTTATTATTATTTATTAAGATCAATAAACTTTAAATTTCCTCCATTTTTATTTATGAATTTGATCAAGTCTGTCATTTTATCTGTTTTTTTGAAATCAATCAATCCATAAAATTCATATGGTACAAATTTTAAAATTTATGATATCTTGATTGAAAGTATTTGCTGAAATCGATAGCATTATTTGAGGGATGATAAGTTATATAATTTTATTTGTAAGAAAAACGAGTATTTGCCATTATTACTAAAATTCAACAATTGTGATGTTTTGGAATCGACAAATTTAATCATGAGTTATTGAGGAAGCATATCATTTTTGGCCAATGCTGTCATAAATACAGTTGGAGGTTTGTTTGGTTTAGTGTTTCTGATCGGTCTTAAAAGGATGTAAGGACTTGTTTGGAAATCCAGAAAGGATGTAAAATAATTTTGAGACATCCAATTATTCTTTGAGTTAATCAATTGGTCTAATGAGTTAATTATTGTTTTTTTTCTTATAATCCAAGCTTTTCTTTCTTTGATGTAGCTATAATTATAGATTGAAGAGTTCACGATAATTGTTTCGTTAAATTATCCTTATGACAAACAATCAAGGAGGATAATTACATTACTTATTTTCTATTATTTGATCTCATTTTAGTTAGCCCTTGTCCCTAAGCATCCCATTATCAAAATTAAAAATAACAATTTATAAAATAATAATTGCAAATAGAGATTAATAATAATCTAATAATAACTTAAGTATTCTAAAATTTTAATCATTCTCCTCTTTTTTCTACTTATCTCTTTCGTTAATGTAGAAGTATATGTTTTCTCGTCATCATCATTATTGGATTATATAAATTACTTTATAAACTTATTTTATTATAAATTTAATATTATATTTTATATAAAATTATATTTCATAGTAACTTATTATGACTTAATCGAAACTCTTATGGTACTGTAATTCCAGGTTTCCATTTAGATACCTTTTTTGGTTCTTCTTTTTTCTTATTTGCTAACTAAACTCTTTCAAAATATGTAATCAATCCTTTCTTATTGAATTCAGAAACCTTCACATTTTTATCTGGTATTTTTTTATATACTTTTGGTTTAAATGTACATACTGATTCATTTTCCTTTTATTTCTCTTATGATATTTAAGTTATCTTTTCTTTCTTCTTCATTTCCCAATATCTATTTCTTTATTCAAATGGCATACTAAAATCACAATATCTTGTTTAACTTTTTGATAAATCAGGTTAAAAGGTTGTTTCACTTACTTTAGATCTTTCTAATTCTATTTATTCCTTTAATGCTTCTTTTTTTGTTCTATAAAACTAATCTAATGTATATAACTATTCCCATCTTGGTGCTATATTGGATTCTGTTCTCTTTCTAACAGGAGGCTCCTTTTTGGGTTCTGGTGTCACAGATCTAGGTCTCATGAGCCTTTCTTTTGCATCACCTAACTTTTCTGCCATTTTTAATGATTTTTTAGAAAGCATCGGTCTAAAAGAACATTATTAGTCAGGTTTCGTTGTTTTATCAACATGTATAATTAAATTCACAGATTCCTTCAAGGGTTGTTTATCATTCCCCCTTAAAGTATTCAATTTAGCTAATTCTTTTTCAACCAATAATTCTAACTCATCAAGCATTACGTTAAATTTATAAATAAAATCATTATTTTATTTTCTTATGTGCCTCCGAATCCTCATGCTCAATTAAATATTTTATAGACTAAAATTTCCTCTTACAAAGCATACAAAACTTAACTTTAAGAAGCTCCTTTTTTATTTATTCACTCAACTTAATTAATTCATTCACATTCTCAATATCTTTTGTTGGCTTCTATTCTGGGATTTGAGGCTAATAGACTTAATTTGTAAAATGTCTTGTTGCCTTCACTTTTGATACCTGTTACCCCTCATCTGGATGAAAGTTACGATTCTTTACAGAAAAACTTCTCTCTATATTGGACATTTATATTTTAATATTTCTCAAAATGTCTTTAAATTCAATAGATTAGATACTCCAGAACCTGTTGGAATCCATGTTATGTTGGGACTCTTGGCCAATTACTCAGCTATATGCTTTGCTGTTTCCAATTTCTTTATCTCAATTTAAGCTAGCATTCGATTTATGGTTACCTGTTCCATAAGACTTGACAGCATCGTTAATCAAACGAGCTGCCTCACTCTCCCCCTCAGATAAAATAACCTTTGCATTCTTCTCCTCCTCATCTCTCAACACTATAAACTTCTATCTCTCTGCCAATTACTAAGCCACTTGCTTTGCCTCTATCGCTTAAGCATACTCCTTCATGAATCCCAAATGTGTTATCGACACATCATCGAGGACTATCTTAAATTCCTTTGCTCTCTCAATCAATCCCTCCTTAATCTCCTAAGAGATCTTTTCTCTCATCTTAATCAATTGATCGGCATCATATTATGCCACCACAGCCTTCAAAACCTCATTTGCTATTGAGGGAAGAATCTTCTCTTCATAATTCAATCCAATAGTTCTAAATTACAGAGGACAATACTTGTAAATCTCAGGTAAATATTGTTCAATGGGTTTGTGAAGCATTCTTATTGCTATATCAACTGTCTACAAATCTTTGGTTCCAGTATGAGAGGCCACTGTTTTTGGTTAGAGACGCACCTCAGCAACAATTGGAGACTTCTCTTAATGTTACATACCTAAATAACAGGGATGAAGAAATGCATTCCTTCCCCATAAATGTTCTCCTTCACTCCAGAGAAACGATCAAATATCAATCCCCTCTAACCTCCATCAACTGTATAGAAGAAGGATTTAAAGAGAATACTCCCACCAAGTATGGCAGAGCCTGCTGCTAAAATCAAATTGGCTGCTTTTTCCATTTTATTTATGGTTATCAATATTTTTCTGACAAGGAATATTTTAAATGACAGAAGAATTCTTCAATCTAGATTTTGAAGACAACTACTATGAATCTGGCCAATAGCCATTCACTAGCAGTAGAGATAGTGGAATGTCCTCAGATGACACTCACAACAAAAATGTTTAGATTAAAAAAAAGAATATATCAAAAAAGTATGAACCTATTTACGAAAATAATATTTTGTATCGCTATGAAGATAACCCAGAACAATATAAGAAGATTAGAAAGTACTAACTATTGTTATTCTAGGAAATTATAAAATAGAGAATCAGCCAATAGAGTTAGAGGAAGATAAAAGAATTATGTTCAAGATATTCAATAAGAACTAATTGACCTAAAATAAGAAAATCAATAACTATAAATGATTAATGCCAAACTCCAAGCCGAAAATGTTGTACTCAAATAACAAGTTGAATTCATGTAGAATTTAATGCTACAAAAATAACCTTAATTAGATCCTCCATTCTAAATGGAAAGAGATAAATCAAAAAATAAACATTTAGCCACATTAACGGCATTCACTTTAATACTTGGATTGATAGTTATGGTAATTTTTCACATTATCATAGAATGTACAACCACCAGAGGCTAAAGAAGCTACAGTAACAGCAACAGAAGTATCTGAATTATAGATCATCAACAAACCACTCACTTCACTTACTCCTTATTTCTTAGGATCAACAATAACATTATGGTTATTATATGCACTATATGTTGGATATAAAGTTTTCCTTAAAAGATAATTAAAAAAAAGAAAGTTGATTTGATATTATACACATTCAAATAGTTTTATAAACTGATATCTAATCTGGTTAATTGAATTTTTGATCAGGAATTGGTTATTTAGCTCTTATTACACTCATCATTTAACCACTTTAATCAATTGCTAAATCTGTAACCATAGTTTCTGGTGTTGTTTATACATACATTGGTTCTGTTGGTGCATATGTATTATAACAAGATATTGTACCACTTGTATCACCAACAAAAAAACAATTATTATATCTTGGATGCCATAATACACCTAAAATAACAACTAATATTACAATCTACTTAATTTTATGGTAATCTAAATATTTCATTATCTAATTTTCTTAAATCAAATAACATAGTTTATTTATCTTTACCAGTTGTAACAAAATATGTTCCATCTTTACTCCATCTTGCCTTCTTAACTCCTAAATTATGTCTCTTTAAATTTACTATTTCCTCTCTACTTGATGCATCCCATAATCTTATTGTTTCATCATCTGCACCACTTAATATTAAACTATTAATAGGATTCCATTATGCTGTATATACTTCCTTACCATGTCCTGATAATGTTTCCTTCATTTCAGATTATACATCATATATGTATATCAATTTATCTTAACTAGAAAATGCTATCTTATAATGATTTGGTGAGAATGAACCCTCTGTAATTTATTATATTTTTGTTTCTACTGCTGGTCTCTACTCCAATCCCCCTTATCCCTTCTCAATTGAATATATTCCACCATTACTACCTATCCCAAATACTTTATTCAAATAATCCTAACTCAATATACCAACCATTGCCTCATCATTCCCAAATTTCTTGTAAAACAATTTCCAATCATTCAGATCAAATATCGACAAATGTCCCTATCTCTTCTAATTTGTTATCTTATTATATCCCAAGGCAAAACAATTATTCTTCGCACACCACTACATTACGGAATTTGTACCTTCAAATGTGTAAATTTTAACATTTTCATTACTTCCTTCTATCCCTAATCATCTACATATCCAACAAACTCAGTAGGAATCTACAATTACGATTCATGATTAGAATAACCATATATCTTATCCCTCACATTCTAACATGCCTTTTATTATATATGCCACTTAATATCTGGTTTAATAATCATATATCATCTATGTCTTTCTTAGTGATTTTCGATTTATCGTATTACGGGGCCTATGGTTTCTCCACCTACTACTTTTACTAAGGTTTCTTAGGTGGGGGTGGTCTGGCTTCTTCATCAGAATCCTCCTCAGAACTATCGCTATCCTCAGATTCAGAACTAGATGACTCCTCCTTATTCACGAATATAATATTATCTCCTGGTCCATCAATTCCACCTTCCTCTAAATTCTTACATTACAAACATAATACCTCTGGTATTTCCTTCAAATTTTTCAACTACTTTATCTCCTCTGGGAAGTACTTATACACTACATCACACTTCTCATCCTAAAACTCCCTCAATGCCACCAATACTATATCTCCATTCTGAATCCACACCTTACGTCTCATCTTTCCTCTTATGTGTCCCAATCTCTATTTACTATCCCCCAAACACATGCATATCAATCTTCCACTACCCAACAACTTTATAACTTAAGCATAGTCCTATCCATCTTCCTTAGTTTCCAATTATCTCTTTGTCAAATTCTCATTCTTTCCTCTCCTATAATTCTTTCCTCCTCGACCCTTATTTTTAGGCATTTTAAAATTTAATCTTTAATAAAACAAATATTAATGGATTTGAAACTATTACTTGATTCAAACATCATATTATTCATGTATAACTTCCTGCTTTTATATGTATTATTTCATTAAATTCGCATCGTCGAGTTAACCAATCTTATTGTAAATGATGTCATAGGAGATTATTCAGAAATGAATGATGTATACTTATCAGAGGAGTTTAGTATACT
>JMSD01000077.1:75281-135089 GCA_000715435.1 Paramecium caudatum | reverse complement strand
CCATAATAATTATTTTATATCCGTTAATGTAAGATCCCTTACTCAAGTGCCTCTACGAAAACCATCACTCTAAACAAATTATCGGAGTCTGCGTTAATGAAGAATGCACCAAAATGAGACCCTACTGTTAAGTGTGTCTCAAAAGCTATTTTCACTCAGAACATCTACATGATCTTTCTGATTTTTCAGATTTCTACAATTATGTGCAAGAAGGATTATAAAAGTATTAACAATTACAAAATCTTGTTGGCGATTTATAAAATATCACGAAACTCATATCTCTAATAATTAATTTACACATATATAAAAGAAAATATATAAATACGTCATAAATCATATCAGAATTTATAATAATCACAAATAAAATTAATTATAAATTGAAGCTCTTTACAACCGCAAACAATAATTAAAAAATGAATCCAGCCCCATAAAAAGAAATCGTTCACCTTCCAAAGTTTACAGTCGTTGGTATTGAAAGAAGAGTCCATTTTGCCTAAGAAAAGGACCAAGATAAAAACTAATATAGAAAGGCTTTCCAAGAGTTCTTTGGAAATAAAATCCATGATTAAATTGCCAATAGAGCACATCCAACAAGAACTTATGCTCTATACTATGATTTCAAGGATGGTGATGACTTATAGAAATTCAATTACAACATCCTTGTTGGAGAGGAAGTAACCGAAGTCGGACAATTGGCCGAGGGTCTCACAGCTTATGAGGTTTAAGAATCGAGTTATGCTAAATTTACAGCAGGACCAGGCCCCATTCCAGATATCGTGAAACAAACATGGAGCTCACTTCATCATTTGACACCAGAATAATGGGGAGGAAAGAGAACTTTCAAAACTGAATTTGAACTCTACAGAGAAGGTTAGACAGATCTTCAAAATATGGTTGTTGAACTCTTTATTGGAATTACAAAGGAATGAATATAATTATGGAATCAATTAATAATAAGTATTCTACAAAAAATATGGAAAGTGATCTTCATAAGCAATTGAGTAAATCCACGTTTAATTAATGGATTAACAAAAACCTAATTATCCCAAAACCGTTGTAGATCTTCCCCAATTTACACTTGTAGGTTTAGTGAGAAACATCAAACAGAAAGAAGAAATTGATCCCAATACAGGCCAAATTGGCAAAACTTATGAAGAGTATTTTGGAAAAGAACTCTTCAATCAAATTCCCAATCGTACCAACCCTATGAGAACTTATTGTGTGTACTATGAGTACTAGGATCCAGAAAACCTTGAAGAGATTAGCTACAAAATGTTACTGGGAGAATAAGTGAATTCCCTGTCCAATCTCCCTGAAGGTTTCCAATCACTAGTCATCCCACCTCATACCTTCTGTAAAATAGCAGTAGGACCAGGATAAATTCCAAAAATAGTCATAGATGCTTGGCAATCCCTCTGTACAATGACCAATGAAGATTTTGGCGGAAAGAGAATTCACTCATATGACTTTGAAGTCTATCCTGAGACCACCGACCTCAGCAATCCCAACGCCACATTCGATTTATACATAGGAATAGCAAAATGATTATTATTAAAATATGTTCCAAGATAAATATGGAAAAATAGCAACAGAATTCAATACCAAGTACCATATAATAGCGAATCCCCCTCATATACGATTCGAAGACTCTTTACTCAATTACAAATACAACTCCCTCATTCCGCAATTCCAGGATTAGTTGTTGTAAGATGTACTAATATTTTAATCTAAAAAGATTAGAGCAGCCACACTAACAGCCTAAAAAGGCTACCTCTCTTCACGGATCCTGAAAAACTTTTTTCGTGAACTTCCCAACCACCCCGAATACTACAATCAACTAGTACCATTGTATAAAGTATCAATTATACGAAAGTAGGAATCTCTCAAACCTCAAACATAAAACATTTTCTACTTCTCAGGCATGGGCAGCGGAATCAAAGTTGAAAAAGTAAATTGGCCATTCACCGACGGATTTGGGTTTTGCATATGGGTTCAAGTAGAGAATATCAACCACGAACAATTCAATGAAACCAATCTTGGCACTCAAAAGATCGTCTCAGTCCACGGACAAGGACCACAAGGCGGAGGTGGAATCGAATGCTACATTATGAGAGGTTCCGTGTATTATCGCACCATACCCACGATATATCAGGAAGCATAAATGGGTAACGGCGCTGTCTTCATTGGGCAACTCAAAAATGGTTTCAATTTCATTGGCATTTCACATGAAACAGCCAAAAAGTTCTCCTCCTCCCATTTAACAGTAAGTTTTATGTAATTTAGTTCTTCTTCAATAACGAACCACCGAAAACTATGACACTTGAATATCCAAAAATACCCTCAAATGCAGCACTAACAAGATTCACGATCTGTGAAAACTTATTTGGGACGGCATCTTGCATCCTTCTCATGAATCAATCATCCTCCAAGTATTTTTTATCTCACCTAGAATCAAGACCATTTAGTAAGTTTATGGACACTTAGCCATGGATTTAAAATAATTACAAACACTACAAACGTGTCTAGAGAAACAATACTTCGATAGAATCATGTCAATTTACATCCCTGAATTTGCTGATGGTCAACATGTCATCGATGTTATGGGGAAAAATCATGCCCTTCTCCAATACAAAAGCGGATACGTGACTGCAGATAAGAATAAATTCCATCAATTTGGAGGATTCAGATTATTTTATGTCATGCTTCACCTCAGTGGAACGCAGTACAAATAAGTACAATAAGCACAATTGAATTTATCCATCATGTTTGAAATACTCAACACTGTGCTTAAGAACAACCCCTCACTGCAAAATGAGGCCTTCTGCTGTAACTTTTTTCCCACAATCGCCTCAATCATTGTGTGCTTCGAAAAACCAATCATCAATACTAAATGTGTGGAATTGCTCAATGAAACAAAACAAATACTAACCGATAATAGATTACTTGACCACTTCTTTTTCTACATTCTTTGGAACTCAAAAATTCATCAATAATGTAGTAGTGAATAGGTATTCCAAAAATTACTGCAATTATCATCATAATTATACTTACAGAACCCTTAACACTTTATGCATTTTGTTTCCTCAAAAGACATACTTGATATGCTTATATTTTCATATCAGGAGAATTTCTGTTGTGATCAACATTGCCAAGAAGGAGAACAATCATTTTAATTACAATTCTTTGAAAGAATCCTTTATCTTTTTAATCAATAAAATGACATCACTGAACACCTAATCCTATTTGATCAATATTTTATTTCAAAAATATCTCCCTGTCTCCTATTGCAAATTCTAACAATCCTCAAAGTAATATAATTATAATATTCTAGAGTTTGTTGGTTGACAATGAAGACCAAGCCATAAGAACAGATTATATACTCTAAACATGGAATTAAAATAACATAGTCAAATAATTACTCTTTTTGTTTAAAACTACTCCATATTATGATATTAGGGCAATGTTAATTTATTTCTTGAATCTCATATTCTAATAACAATTCCCTAATTATAAAATTATGACTTTAGAAGCAATAGAATTCATAACTAATTCCATTGAACCTTTGCAGGAAAATACTAAAGAGAAACCACAAATCAAATAAAACTAACAACCACTTCCACCTCCACCACCACCTTAGCAACCTTAAGAATTCGATGAATTAAAAAATATGGGAATTCAATTCCTAAACAACGACTATGAGAGCGTACCTCAAGCCCCATCCATGACCAATAGACGTAAACCAAATTAAGGTTTCTTTGATTCAAAGCAAAGACCTGCTCCTCGAGCTCAATCAATTCCTGCACCAGAGATTGAAGTTGAAAAAAAAGCTTCTTTCTCTGTCGATCAGAGAGGAAAGAAGAAATTTCACATTAAAATTGATACAGATGCCATTAATGCACTTTATAATTACGGAGGTGAGCAAGGCAAAAAGAATGGATTGTAATGTTATTAGTTCTATTTTTAGTGACCATGAAGCATTCAATTAAGAGTTAATTGAAATTCATAGATTGGCCAAGGCATGCCATATGTATATGCAAGGACACAGAGAAAAAGAGGAACCATATATCGAATCACCAAGATAATTAATCTAATAACCTTAGTAATAATAGTAACAAATTGTAAAATAACCACCTATGTCAACTAAGAATAGTTAAGCTCCAAAACAATAATTTTAATAATAAGAATGTAAATTACATAACTAATCAAGTAAACTCAATAAAAGAGGTGTCATCATCATCAATGTCTATAGTTTAAGTAGAACCCAAGAAGAGAATTCAATCATTCACATCAATTTACAATCAACTTATGGGTTGGATGTTGGATAAACTAAAAATTGGAGCAAATGAAGCACTAATGATAGAGGAAGGTGATTAAATCAGAAATCCTGGCCTAATAAATGCCATCATGAAAATATTTAACTATTCGAATGATGAGAATCTCAAAGCACAAATACTACAAGATTTGTTATGTCTGGCCAAATCACATCCAAGCAATTCCATTCTGATGTTAGGATAATAGTCATTTTAAAGTGAATTACTTAAATCACTTTCACAATAAGAAGAATAAAGTCTTGTATTTCTATAATTTACATAGATTCTTGAAATTGGAAGTAGATTACATTCTACTCTAATTGTTCATGTCATGAAATCTGAATACATTGGAGCTGATTATGTGTATGATTTACTGAAAGATACTAGTAGATTAGTTAATTCACAATTAAGTGTGATTTGCGAACAATTATTGTATTTATGCAAATAATTAGTGATTAATGCAAGAATTATCAACCTTCATGTGAATCTCAATTATGGAAGAACACCATGTATATGGGGCTTTATTTCATTGAAATGAGAGATCCTAAATTACTCCAGAAAATCTACAAAATTATTGACTTAATTTATAAAGACTATCAGATAATCGGAAATGCTACAGGTAAAGTTTATTTATATGTAGAATAAATTATCTAAATATCTAACTTCTATAGTGAACCAATGTAATAACTCATTTCCAGGACTTAAAATTTCTTTAATTTAAAGATTCAAAACTATTAAGTTTTCGAAATCCTATTGGAAATGAGCGATCAAAATAGTTTGCCAAAATTACTATTAACTTACTCTATCACCAATGAAATCAGCAGATCAGAGATTTCCTATGGTTTAGCGTAAATTATTGGCAAAATGATTCTTAAGGGTGGAGAATAACTTACACAATCCATAACTCAGATGCTCTACATAATTAAAGCATCAATAGATAGAAACCATCCCTCATTCTTACGTAGCTTCTTTTATGAATTATGTGAGGATTTTGACATTTTCATGGAAAGTTTGCTTGCTAAATCTTTTGCTGATGAATAAATGATCCATTAATTTGTTGAAAAAATAGCACAAAATACTAACCTCAAATATGAGTTTGCTGACATTCATGTAAACATACCTCAAGGATGGGCTATGGAGTCTTTAGTGTAGTTATCAAAGATTACAAGAGAAATTTAATAATTTGGTGAAGCTAAATTCATAGAAATCGATGAACGCAAAACACAATGGCTATACTTAGAGAGCGAAAAAGAACGCATTGGCCGCAATCGATATCATAAGGGACTCAATCTCTTATTCACAAATGATGGCTGGCTGTCATCAGGTGATTTTTATAAATATTCCTAAAGAAATGCATTAATGAAAGATTTTAGTGAAAGATTACCAGAAAACAAACTATTTGGTCTTAAAATATCCAAATTATTAACAACTCACTTTTCTAGGCCATACATAAAAATTAAACCCGCTATCCCAGAAAAACTTTAACTTCGACCTATCACTACCCCTTAAACTGCACCTCTCCTGATCACTAGTGAATATGATAAATTCGAATAAGGATAAAAACCTTCTACCACTTCACAAGCTGTCTAAGCAGCTACTCAACTCTTCAATATTGGTAAGAATATTGGTAATAACATAAAAAATACAATAAAAACTATGACCAAACAAAGTCCTGAGCCAAGATCATTTTAAGAAAATACATTCAAGGGTAAGAGGGTTATGGTTGTTGATGGACTACATATTTACCCTGCATTCTTTAGTCTTACAGGCACTCAGTTGATGATTTAATATGAACATCTCATTGTCGATTAAACACATGTTTCATTGGCTAAATTCCAATTACCTGATCACAAACGATTAGTGAAGTATTGGCCAATAGCTAATTTAGTATTAGTTGTAAAAAAGAAATATTTGTAAAAACGCAATGCTTTAGAAATCTTCTTCATTGATGGGTATTTTTAATTATTATTTAGAAAATCCTTATTCATTTCCATATTAGATCAAGGGGACCTAGATGAAGTTGCCCAAAAATTACTAAGATTCAGAAAAACTCCCCAAGCCCCCCATTTCATATAAAGTAAGACTACAGATCCTGTAAAATTGCTAGAAAAGCAAGGATATTTATAAAAATGGCATAAGTATTGTTTAAAATAAGTAGATAATAAATGAGCAACTTTAAGTATCTCCTGACTATCAATAATCTGGCTTCCAGAAGTTACAATGATCTCACACAATATCCTGTATTCCCATGGGTGATATGCGAAAGCAAAGACCAACCTGTTGAGTAGGACTTTAATTCAGCTCTTCGAATCTATCCTGAAGGACAATTTAGGGCCATGTAAAAAACCATGGGCGCTTTGGGTAATAATACTAGAATCAAGAGTTATATTGAAAGATTTGAATAATCAGAATAAGGCGGTGAGATACCTGCTTTTCATTATGGATCTCATTACTCGTCTCCAGCAATAACATCTCAATATTTAATTAGATTAGAACCATTTACAACAGCAGCTAGAGAAATCTAGGGTGGTAAATTTGACATATCTGATCGATTGTTCTACTCATTCTTGGAAAGCTATAGATGTGCTACAGAAGACGTTGCAGATGTTAGGGAATTAATCCCAGAAATCTTCTGCTTACCTGAAATGTTCTTGAATCTTCACAGTCTTGACTTTGGGAAAACTCAATCTGGAATGAGTGTCAACAATGTTATATTACCAAAATGGGCTGGAGGTAATCCATGGAAATTTGTGGCAGGATAACGAAATGCCTTGGAAAGTGAGGAAATCTAGAAAAACATACCTGAATGGATCGATTTAATCTTCGGATTTAAGTAACGAGGCAAAGAAGCAGAAAAATCATTAAATAAATTCTTTTATGTCACATATGACAATGCTATCACCTGGGAACGCATGGAGGAGAATAAATTAAGCATCGAAACACAAATAGTCAACTTCGGTATAACTCCACTATAAATATTTGTCAAGGCTCATATTGGAAGAATTATAGATAATGAAAATTAATTCATCTCATAGTCCCAGGAACTCAAAGTTTATAGACCACCAAATAAGAAGAAAGTACCTAACACAATGAAAGATATTATTGATATTCAGTAAGCCAGCAATAGAGCTATTATCAAAATTAAGTGGGTATCAGATGTGAGACTCCTATGTTTAAGAAAGGAAGGCAAAATTGACTATTTGAAGTGGACTAGCTAAAATGATGTTCAACCAAATCAACCACCCTTTTAATGTGGTTTGGAGAGAGAAAAAGCATACAATTTCGAAAAACCATTAGGAGAAACATACTGTATTTGGGATATTTCAGCCTAATTGTCATCATATCCTATCGTCATTCTTAATCAAGGTAAGTTATTTGTCTGTGGTGGGTATCATTTAGGAAAATTACTCATAATTGGCGATAATAACCAATTAGTCGAAAAAATACAAACACATACAAGTACCATAACTGCAATAGCTACTGACAAGAAAGAGAGCGTTATCATCACTGGAGATAAGAGTGGTCATGTGATTGTATGGCATATTGACAAAATTAGAGACTACAAATTAGTAGCAAGGCATAAATATTTTGATCATTCCACTTAAGTATACATTCATATAAATTAGATCAATTGCATTTATGTATCAAATAACATGAAATTATTTGCTACTGCATGTGCTGGTGGATTGGTCTATACTTACAACCTCTATAATGGACAATTATTCCGTTCATTCTAACACCCCAACAGAAATCCAATTAACTCCGTGTTACTGAGCAGTCGACCACTTTATTGTTTAGTATTCTTTTCTGCGAATGATCGCACTATTTATAGCTATTCAATCAACGGATTCCTCTTGGAAATTCAATAGGAAGCATGTTCATCATTGATTGATTGCCAAATCATAAGAAACAACTTATTTTAAGATGTTATGGTATTCTATACCCTTAACTAGGTCTATGGAACCGAAACTGGCGAACTTGTAAGAAGAGCCTTGCCATATCTACAATAATTCAAACGATTCCTCATCTCAGCCAAATCACCAGTCTTAGCCATTTCACATTCAAAAGACAAAAAATTCCTTATTTGTGGATGCAATGATGGAGAAATATCAGTTATGGCATAACCCTAAAAATGAATATATGAATTATAAAAATATTTGGTTGTAAGTATTCACATTCCTTGAACAAACAGAACTCTCCAATTGTGAATTAGTTTCCTCTGATTGGCATCACTACATCAATAGTGATAGCATATAAATGAGAGAAATATTTGGAAAATGCTATTGCAGATCAGCTCAACAATTCAGATGGTTTGCCAATAAACTCACTAATCTTCAATTACATGCCTTAGAATTCTTTTTATTAGAGGAATGCGCAATCCTAGAACAGGAAATCGTCACCATGATCTCCAAATTACCATTAGAACGACTTATAATTAGAGTTATGGGAGAAAATATCCTCTAAAATTTATTAGTGAACGTTAGTTTAATATACTTTGAAACTCATCATGTGTTAAAGAATAGAGAATTAGCTATTCTTAGCGAAATGCCCAATCTCAAAGAATTACACATTAGAATATAAAAATAAGATGAAGAATAACTCATTTTTGGAGGGTTTAAGAATCTTACATCCATATCCCTGCAGACTAAAAATCTCAACTATAAAGATGTCTCATTAATGTTGTAGAAATCTTACGACACACTTAGGGAATTAGAACTAGAAGCAGAAGATTGTTCATCAGATGATATGCTAGAATTACTTATGCTTATAAATTAGAACAGACTCGAAAAGCTATACCTTTATTATTTTGAAGATTACAATGATAAGATACTCTATAGATTAAGCGAATTCAATAAATTAAATAAGTAATACTATCCATGTATTTAGATTGCAAATTCGAAAAGCAAGAGATATTAGTGAAAGTGCCATGTATGAATTAGTATACAATAAAGAATTCATAGAATTGAATCTCGATTAATGTGAAGGAGTGACTGATAAAGTAATTTATGTTCTAGCCAAAAGTAGTCCATAGTTAAGAATTATCAACTTATCATGGAATTTTAATATATCTAATGAAATGGTGTCATTTATGTTAGAAAATTGTAAATCCCTCTAAGAAGTATACTTAATTGGATGTAAATAATTGACTAATAAATGTATTCCTGATGGAATATTTTAATATTTAAGAGTTTTGGATTTTGAATAATGTAATGATATGAACGATGACCAATTAAAGTAGTTTAAATAAAAATATAGATATGTAAAAATAATCAATTTTTATGGCCATGAAATTGAATGATTTAATATATATATATTAAAAAAACTTATTATATATATATAAGTATTTCTAAAAAACTTAAAGATTTTATATTCTTACAAATATTCTGAATAATCTAATTTTTATATTGAATTAAAAATATGAATGAATCATAATCTGAAGAAGAAAAGGAGTCATAACAATCATCTGAAATTCAAAGAATACCATTCGCAGCCCTCAGTATTGAAGATAAAGTTAGAATCAAATAAATTAATGATGACCACTTAAACATGAACAAAAAGAAGCTAATTAAACAATTCACTATTTTGTTCGTAATCACTCTATTTATTATCATTGAACGCATAATATACTCCATTGAAATCAATGTGGAGACAGAATTATTAAAAGACTTATAGGATTGGTTTGGATTGCGAAAAACAAAACTTACAGAATATGGAGAAATGGACTATTTTGATGGAAACTTTTTATTTGATATGGCAGGTAGCACACATCGAAATGGAATCTCCATCATGTTATTCACTAATTATTTCATCACACTTTATGTTGGATTTGATGCACTTCTGGCTGTCAAAATACTTTATGCCTCCTACATTAATGTATTTCTTGTTGCCTTCCTTCAACTTATTTACTCAGATCCTAGACCCTTCTGGGTAGATGAAAAGGTAATGATTGCTCCCACATAAGTTAGTGACCTCATTGTGCATTCCCAGTTATGGAAATCCTTCATCTATTATCTGTTAATTGTGTTTTACACTTTTTTATACTCTATATTGCTATAAGACCAAAAACCACACTCGTTCATTCAAAACGTACGATAGCCACATCAATAATAAAGTGCGGCTAATTTAAATTGGAATATCAATATTGATCGCCATTTATGCAATCCTCCTCTACTTAATGGCTCTACAATATCTAATAAACATCACCCTTGGTGTTGTATATAGTCTTGTATTTTATGCATTTTGTGCCACATTTGAGAATCAAATTAACAATGTAATCAAACATTCCACAATCATGAATATTGTAATAATTAATTAAATTTAGGACTCTAAACGTTATGTATTCTATATATCATTTGCCCTTCTCATCACAGAAACTATTGCAGTTATGGCATTCTCCAATCAATATGAAGTTGTAGAAATCGAATGGACCAATAACTTCATGAATTGCCTCTTCATGACCGAAAAGAATGCCAATGACATTCCAGCTCAATTACTTATGGGCCCACACTTCACATTTTAAAAGACTAGCGTCATATTCGCTCTAATTGGAGCTCTCTTTGGAGTTTCATACTGCTTCAGACACATCAACACTTTAGAGTGGTACAAAGGAGCAGTGAACAAGAGAGTATTGCGAATAGTGGTGGCCAATCTCCTAACTATCCCAGGCTGGTTATTTGCTCTAAATGTTGAAAATATTGCCCTCAACCACAAAATGTATGAATGGGGTGCATCATTCTTTTTGGTAACAAACATTTAACCTAGTTGGAAAGTGTAGTCTTCTTGTTATTTTACTTTTTCATGTTTGGAATTGTACCTCTTAGAGTATTTCGGTACTTGCGCCTCAATGCATCCAGCTCCTCATCCTACGTGGTAGTGCAATTCGAAGATTGAAATTTATTAATTAAAATACGATGACTCAAAGGATCAACTATAGATAAGGAGACTGGGCCTGTGCAAACTGCAACAACGTTAACTTCGCGTTTCGAGATTCGTGTAACCGATGTCTAAACAAGAAACAAAAATAAGGCTTTAAATCAGCACTCTTCCTCACTGAAAGCAATGGAGACATACCACCACTCTCAGATTCGAATCATGAAAAAAAGTTCTCACTCGAGAAACTACCATCCATGGACCTCAAACATCTACCCCTTCAACACAAATATGAAATGTTTGAGTTTGAGTGGCACTGCCAGAAGTGTCAAAAGGCCAACCAATACTATAAAATGCATTGCTCAGATTGTGGTTCACAGAAGCACCGCAAATTGACCATTTGAATTGGCTCGAGTTTTTTCCTACGATTTTATTATTAAAATTTAACTGTTACGACAATGAACTCGAAGAGAATTTTTGAGAAGGAAAACTATGCTGAGACCTCCAACCACCCCAAAAACAAATCACTCACTTAACTCGTCTCACTCACCTTACTTGGAACCAAAAGTATTACCAATCATAATTAGAAAATGCCAATGAACTTAAAAACAATTATGTCTCCATTTCCCAACGGCCCCTCGTTTTCTGCAAACCAACCATCAAATCACAGACCCTACCATCCCCACAAAAGCCCTCCTCACCAGTCAAGAAACCTGACAACCAATCCGCAGACCTCTGCAAGTTGATAACCAACTACTCAGAAGACATCCTAGATTACTTCCTCGATTCTGAAACTCTAACCAACTCACTCCAAAATCACACCGTAAGTGCCAACCTAAGAGCCAAAATGGTCGACTGGATGGTCGAAGTCCTCACCTCCTACAAATGCCGAGATCAGACCTTCTTCATTGCTGTTCGTTTAATGGACCAATACCTACAAAAAACCCCCAAAAATCATGTACCCTAAGATTTACATCTGATTGGAGTTACGACTATGTTCATGGCTTGCAAATTTGAAGAAATATACCCTGTTAAACTACAGATAGTACACGAAAAGATTGCACATAGGAAACTCACCAAAGAAGAGATCAAGGAAAAGGAGACCGAAATCTCCTCAGTCCTTGACTTCAATCTTGTAGGTGTCACCGTGTTAGATATAGTTAGTATGGTGTTATCCATTCTTAATGTTAATGCATAGTTATATCAAACCACTGTCTACTTGGCCAAAATGGTATACTTCATATTCATATAAGGCACTCTATGACTACACTTTTCTTTGCAGCCACACCTACGTCCAAATTGCCGGAGCTGCCCTCATCATTAGCACCAAAATAGTTGAGCAAGTCGATTAATCACTTTCCTCAGAAGTGATGATTCCCCTAATTGTGTCTACCCTGAAATTAGACAACACTCTAGCATTGGAATCTGCGAATGATCTCCTTCAATTGGCCAAGGGATTTGAGAAACAATACCCTAACTTGGAGAATTTAAGAAAGTTTAGTAAATTCTAATTGTCTGAAGTGATGAAGATGTGAAACTTTGAAAATATATTACTTTTATATAAATATTTTATGGTTAGATTGGCTGCAGAAAGGAATACAGCAGCCAAAATAATTGATACAAGCTGGAATTTTATAAAAGCTTTCTTTTATGCAATTTTACTATTCATATTTACAATACTTGGTTTAAAGAAAGAATCGAACAAATATTCACGATCAGAATTAAAATACTTAATCGATGAAAGTACTATCCCTCCTTACATTAGATACACGACTCACTAGGAAAAAGAAAGATGATAGCGATGACGACGATGACCCTGACGAATCCTCAAAACCAAAAATCATTCGTGGGCTCGGAGGGAATGCAGATTGTAAGAGCTGAGGCTGAGCTGCCATTCTCACAAATAAAGGGACCTATTGTAGCTACCAGGCTACGAATGAAGAATTTTTCTAAGAACTCCTATTCTGGAATTAGAAAATCTGACGAAATAGAACCCTTTATTATATAATTAAATAAGTAATAATCAGAATTATACATTTCTAATGAATAATAATTTACAAAATTAAAAGACTCATTGTGTAATCACAAAAGGTCTTTTAATTTATGGTCAAATTATGACATCCAATACAATGACATAGAAAATTCGCCCTGTTCTCCGATTTTCGAGATCTTAGCGACCATAGACAGAACAACAGTCACAATAGCATCTACCTTTTTTATATTTTTTCGTATACTTGAATACATGATATATATTAATCAGTTTATGAGATAAGGATATGGTTAAGGTTAAAATTGCATGCGTGGCTGCAGAGGAATCGGAAATCCATTCAAGAGGGGAGTTACTGGCTCACAGTATTATTTGATTTGGGGGCACGGCTAAGTGTCCAACATCTGCTTAAATATGAATTATGATGAAAGAAGTAGGTTTTAAATCGTTGACGAGTAATACGGGTTCGGTACGATTTGTGATTAGAGTAATTGATTGTGGAGTGTTTGGAAGAGTTGTTAACACTGCTAGACGAGCAATTGCCTCTACTCTTTAGCCAAATTAGCTTAGTCACTAGCAGTTGGCTGCTTGTCAACGAACATCTAGTTTAAAGTAAAATTTATACTTGGCTGGTGTCCGATGTGATTAGGACCGGCTGGAGTTGCAGAGTTAGCGGGTTTAGGACCGAGACCTTGAGCACACTCTCCACCCTAAGCTTCTTCTTGCGAGTTTCTTTTTTTCCTATGCGTCCATCCTTCTCGAAGGCTTTTTGAATCGTTCGCACTGTACAATACTTTAGTGACAGTCTATTGGCTACCTAAAAAGAAATAAATAAAGTCAACTAGACATTATAAGGATATTTTAAGTTGGAGTTAAATATATTCGTGATACCTCTTGTAATGACATTTTCTCTCTCTATAGTAAGTCCAATACCACTCTACGTTGCTCATTAGAAATTTTTTGATATTTCTTAGTCTTAAGAGTCTATTCTGCTTGTTCAGACGATTTGGTCATTGTCGAAGAATCTTTGCTTTTATTATTATTTATAAATATATTTTTAAAACAAAATCTGCTTTTATTTAAAATAAGATTTCTCATTGGTTATTATTATCCAAAAATTCTGATTCTGAAATACCCTGACTTCAATACACTTCTTTTAAATCTTATACATATCCCCTCATGTACAAATCATCACCTCAGTGGTCTCTGGAACAGATACGACTAATTAACATAGAATTCTAAATACATCACACTTTTATCAACCCCATAACTTAGTCCTCAAGATCCTCAGGAAATATAATTTAATTATTTATAAAATTTAAATTCAATCAACTTTATTTTTTTTTCTCTTCATAGTTCCACTCTCTTCATCTTCCTAATCATCATCCTCCTCTTAACGCGGTTGCGAAATCGACTTCTTTGACTCTCGCTCCTCCAACCGCCTACCCTTACGACTCACTTCTGCCTTCAATTTCTCTTAATCCTTTGCCTTGAAAATATCAAACAAGAATAATCTATAAACACAATGAAACTCTTTTATGTCGTCAAAGTGCAACGGTCTCCCCAACTCAAAGTCACCCTTCAAAGACACTCCCTTATTGAGGGAGAAGTAAAGCGTAAGCACAAAGTTCTACGCTGCATCCACATTCACTTCAAAATTCCTCTAACTTATCGCTCTATGCATCATGTCAAAGTAACTAGTATACGTTCCCTCCAAACCACTCTTTTTCCTTTTCTACTCGAATTTCTCAAGGTCGAAATCCTCAACCCAAAAGTCGAAACCATTTGTCACTTGTATCTTACACCTACCCTTGCTCTCCATAGGTTAGAAGTATATTATGTATTCTCTCTAATTGTGAATGATTAGAGTGTTTAGGAAGGCAAGTTTCCCAAGAGCCCTACAGAATTCTACTCTTCTTTCAGTCATTTAAATATTTGCTCCTCTAATCACATATAATAAATAACAGATTTCCTGGAATTATTTTGTTTATTAAAAGATATGAATAGAATATTGACAACCGCAATCAGGAGTCTCAATTTCAAGAACTTCTAACTTGCATCCAATGAAATGCCAATCCATTAGAGGAACGAGAAAAGCGGATATTACCTCAACCCAGAATAGGTGGCCAGACGCCTCCTCAAAGTAGTGGCCCTACACGACGAAGTGAAGGAGCCCTCCAAAATCAATCTCCAATCAACTTGGCAAGATGTCGGACTCACCGATATGGGATATGTGGAAGTATTTATGCATTCGAACAGGTCATGGTTGAAGTGGAAAGAGAATTTGAAATCGAGTTCCCAGATGAAGACGTGGAACGCTTCAGAACAGTCAACGACGCTGTGGAGTACGTGGCAAGAAGTTTCTTCGCAGTTTGACTAGGATTAGAATAATTATATAATGTTTGTCTTTCTTATGGCCGTGTCTCGAGCTCTCGATGTCTTGAATGTCGATTCACCCCTCTATGTACCACAATACTGCAATCAAAGAAACACAGACAAAGAATCAAAGGATTGGCTTGAAACTATCTTCACACTCAGCGAGAAAGGAAGAGTTTATAAAAGTTCGAATAATGGAAAGACATGGCTAGATGAGACTACTGTATTTGAAAAAATGGGCTTGAATGATTCGTATTACGAATTACAAATCTCCCCTGCCGCCCGAGAAGTAGTGTTCATATTTGGAAGAAACGGGACTGGCATAAGATCAGAAGATTGTGGCCACCATTATACTTGGTTCCAATTTGACGCAAAATTGCAAGACTTCAAACTAAATTCCATGGATGATGAGTGGATATTGGCGTTCTCTGAATGCAACAGATGCAAATCACCATTCAATCGAGATTTGCACAAATCCACCGATGGAGGCAAAACATGGAAATGGATACTCAGTGATGTCATGATGGCAGCTTGGGATAAACTAATTGATAGCGAATTGATTCCAGATGAGAGAATTGTTGCATGTCATCTTGAAGCCAATAAAAGCCGAGTAATTTATTCAGATGACTTCTTTAATTCAGAAGGCATGATTCACGCTAATGGAACCGGCTTTTTTTAGACTCAGTTTCATATGTTTGTTATTTCGAAATTCGAAACCTCATACCGTTTACATGTAGCTCCTGCATTTTATGATTATGCAGAAATGAGAAATGTGTCTATTCCATTTGATGAATAGTACTCTTATACACTTTTGGATACTGAAAGCGAGTCCATCTTTTTATCTGTCTCGCATAACTCATCCAACAAAAAATTAACCAACATTTATACATCTGATTACTAGGGATTCAAATTTACAATCTCCCTACTCAACAATGTTAGATCACTTAATACAGGACAATGTGATTTTGAAAAAATAGAAAGCTTAAAAGGTGTTTATATAGCAAACATTTATGATCATGAAAAATTATGGTTACCATAAAATGAAAAATATAAGAAAACTGTTATTACCTTCGATAAAGGAGGATTATGGCATCCTTTAAAAGTTCCTGCTCAAGATGCAGATGGATAACCAATTGTATGCAGTGGTGATTGTTCACTTCATTTATAAGGAAGAAGTGTTAGTAAAATTTATAGAGAAGCAAGAGCAGTTGCACTCATCATGGCATCAGGAAATGTAGGGATGTATTTAGATGAAAAAATAATAAATACATATTTCTCCAGAGATGGGGGCCATAATTGGTTCGAGATAAGGAAGGGACATCATATTTATGCATTTGGAGATAGAGGAGGATTAATTGTAATGGCAAAAGCTCATGTTTTGACTACTGAATTACTCTATTCATGGGATGAAGGACTTTCTTGGGAATCTATTGAAATACCCAAGATGATAGTTACAAATATTCAAAGTAGAAGTCTGTACATTAACTTCATGATTTTGGGTATGGATTAGGCAAGAAAAGGAATAATATTAAATGTGGATTTCTCATTTCTTCATTAAAGAACTTGCAGTGGAATATGGGATCCAACTGATCCTGATAGTGATTATGAATTTTGGATCCCTAAAAATTATGAAAATGGAAAGTGTCTTTTTGGACAACGAGAGAGATACACACGCAGAAAGAGAGAAGCAAAGTGTTTCAATTAAATGGATCACGATAAAGTACGATTCCTTGATGCATGTGAATGCACAGCCGAGGATTGGGAATGTGATTATGGATTTTATAGAAAAATTGAAGGTGGACCTTGTGTTCCAATAGCATAAATGTTTGAAGAAGATGAATACATTGACATTCTAAAACCACCTGCCAATTGTAATGGAACATATGAAAAGACTCAAGGATATCGTAAAATTGTTGGTGATTATTGCACAGGAGGGTAACATATTCACATAAAATAAGCTTAAATTTGGATCCAATTACTACTCCTTGCGAAGAAGGATTAGAATAAAGTTTAGTCAAACCATAAATGAGCATAAAAGAAGAATAAGCATTATTAAATGTTCCAAATCCACCAACCCCCGAACCTCAATCATCAAATCCTCTAATTCTGTTCCTTGTTGGGATTGTAATAATTTTGTATATAGTATATCGTAAACTCAAAAAAAATGAGAGAAAAGAGAATAAGTAGAATATATTTTAACTCATAAATAAGAGTGAGTAAATCAGGCTATTTGATGAAGATTTTATTTGATATATTAAAATTAAAAAATGAGTCAATTCCAAGAAAAGAGATTAGCTTTTGAAGAATAAAACTTGGAAGAAAATGCTGATTAGTTACCCCCCAACTGCTCATATAAGAAGTTAGGCAAATTCTAATATGTTGTACAATATGTGGGACTTCAAGGCACACCTCATGCAGGTAACGATTCCACCATCTCTTAGGCGCATACATCGTAGTTGATGTTGATGTAACTAACTTCCCAGCAGAAGCTCCAAATATTCAATTTAGAAATGGATTCTAACATGTTAATGTGTATCCAATGGGAAAATTGTGCATGTATTTGTCAAATAAGGAAACATTCACATCAGGGACTACTCTCTTGGAAATATTTGCAGGTATTAACTAAGTGATTCATAAGTAATATTAAATCCTTATCAAGCCCAACATTCCATGATCCAGCTAATGCCTCAATTTTAATTTCAGAAAATGGAAGAGGATATGATTAGAAAATGCAAGATTAGGCAAAGAGATTAAGTTAGCCAAATTTCAGAGTCATATGAAACATATATAATTAATAGAAATTCATTTTATATTATAATGATTGAGGATATTGAATTATAGTGTAAAATACACATTACCAAATGGTGAGGTGAAAATGTGTTGTTAGACTCAACGATTTAAGGAAATTATTAGTTAAACGAGTTATCTTAGAATGGACAATATTTATTTATGTGGTGCAAAGACGATAAAAAATTATAAGTTTGGAAATTAAGTTGATTTATTCATAATAATAGAAATTCATTTTATTTTTTAAGCTATTATATTAATTAATGAGTGTTGAACTTGTGTGCAAGATCCACAACCAAAGGATTGTTTCAGGATAAAAATATCCATCTGGAGAAATAAGAATGCTTTGTTAAATCTGTTTGAGTGAATAACTTATTGTGCCTATAGAATAGTTATATCAAGATGCCCAAAAAGTTGCTGAAAAAAAAATTGATAAATTATCCAAAGCTCAAAAAGAAGAGATTAAACAATTAGGCAAAATGAAAAAAACTTATACAAATTTGAAATAAAAATTGATAGACAAAATAGATCAAATTATCAAGATTATAGAGTAAGGGGAGAATTCATTAAAAAACTCTTGTTAAAACTAAATTGAAGAGCTGAATGGCACTATGTTCAATCCCAATAGTTTCATTTTAAATCTATAGAGAGCGGAGTAGGATTTAGAAAAATAAGAACTATTTAAAACATTAAAATTGGACATTTAGAGTTAGATTAAATTATATAATGAATAACTCTGTCAAATTATAGCCTAGGAAACCTAAGCTGGAATGATGTCTCAAACAATTTATTAATAGTAACCACAATAACCTCCCCAACCTGAAGCAACAAAGTCAAAAATCAGATTCATTTCATAAACTTCACCTAATTAATAGCCACCTCCTTAAATTTAATCATTTGCACCCTAATCAACATAGATTATTACATCACAATATTTTCAGTAATAGCCTCCTTAGCAATTCCCCAATCCTTAGCTACAATCATTTTAGCCTCCTTAAATCTAAGCATAGATAGAATAACCTCCTTAATCCACATAACCCCCTTAACCCACAGTTCCAGATTTGGTAATTTAAGAGGTCGCATAACCATAGAATTTATTAATTCTTCAAACAGATTTAGTAGAACCTGGATTAAGAAGATTGTAATCAGAACCTGTTCCTCCCACAGAAATAAACAAAACTGTCCGACAAACCTCCAAGATTAGAATTATTAATAATACAATGATAGCTGAAAAAATCATTAAATATGAAATTGATTAGTAAATTTTAATTGATTAATGTGAAACTATGGTGATTGGACTTGATGATAAATATTTCGTAAATGGAAACAGCACTGATATATAAGTATGGAATTTAAATAATGGAACGTTATCTCAACCCATTTAATTCAGTGCCAATAAGAATTAAGTTACTTGCCTATGCTTCAGCAAGAAAAGTAACTGGTTCATTTCTGGTTTCTATGATGGAACTGCTAAGGCCTGGTAATAATAAGAAAATGGTGATTGGAAATCAATTTAAACTTTTAATGCTCACAAAAAATATGTTAAATAGCTCATTTTGAATAGTGAAGAGGATCAATTTATAAGTTGCTGTGACAAATCAATCAAAGTTTGGATGAGAAATAACGTAAGCACATAATGGCAATGTTTCCAAACTCTTACAGAAACTGGTGTTTAAATTATATTCTTAAGTTTAAGTCCAAATAATCAATACTTATCATCAACTGATTATAATGGAAAATTTATCATTTGGTAAAAGGATTTATCAGCTATTTTTAAGGAAAAGCAAGTCATTCAAAATCCTATAAATGATAAGTATATAAGAATATGCTTTATTGAAGACAATGAATTGATTGCTACAACTGAAAATGAGAGCAAATTAATTTAATTTAATTTATAAAATGAAGAGTTTAAAGTTGGTGCGGAACTATAATTTTGCCCTACAATAAAAGAATATAACTGTTGTGTTTTTCCAATAAAATACAACAGAAACCTCAAAATAGCAGTAGTTAGGCACAACAATACTGTTTATATTGTTTCCAAATAACCTAATGGATAATTTGCTCTGAGCTCATCAATTCAGGGAAATTTTTGGCTTAACGAAATATCATCGAATGGGCAATAACTATTTATGTGGTGCAAAGATAATAAATCCATACAGATTTGGAAATTGATTTGATAATTTATAAATAGCAGTAGAATCATTTTCTCTCTAAAATTTATTTAACCAATAGAAATTATATTTTAATTATTTACATATTTCTATTATAAACAATATGAATGAAGAGGAAATACATATTTGCAAAGAACACAATCAAAATATCACTCATGTTTAGTATTAGCCAAATGGTGTTGCGATTGGTTTATGTGAGAAATGTTTTGATTAGTTTAAAATTATGCCAATAAATTAAGCCTCTCAAATCGCTTAATAGACTCGTCAGAGACAAATTACTATAGTGAGAAGAGCAGAAAACACTGATAGTAAGGAACTAATGAAGATGTTGAAGACTTTCAAAAATTTGAAATAATTATTATAAGATAAAATAGATGAAATTATTAAGGTAATTGAAGAGGGCTAAAAAAAATTAAAAAATGAATTTTCAAGCCAAATAGGAAACCTAAGCACATAATTGAATATCTTCTCTCATGTTGAAGTTATGTAAACTGGAGAAGTGTTTAGGGATGTCAAGGAAGAAATTAAAAGTTATGTTAAGAAATATAATGATGAACTAATCTAACTAGTAAAAGCTGTTATAGAAGATGGCATGGCTAGTACCTAAACTATTTCAGTCCCCCCATAATAACCACACGAAATCCAATAACCCCCTTAGCAAATAAACCAATAGCCCCCACAAGAAATCCAACAACCGCAGTAATAACCGCAAATCCAATAACCACAGATTATTTAATAACCACCCTAATTGTAGTCTGAAAATACAAAGTCAAAAATTAAGCTTATTTCATAAGCTCCAGTCAATTCATAGTAGCCCCCTTAACAATCTTAAGTATTTTTTTAACAGCCAATTCAATAAACTTAGAATGAATCACTTTAGTTTCTCTAAATATCTTAAACACCCTAACAACAATACAATTAGTAATCATTCAGCTCTCAATAATAACAATTATAAGCAATGATGTAATCTTAACGAATTTCGTTTCAGCCTCCTTAGTAGTAGGTTTAGTCGCCTGAAGCAAGTTTTTTCATTTAAGAGGTTCCCATGCAACCATAAAATGGATTTTCTCAGCAACCTTTATTAAGATCTCAATCATTTTCTTAAGAAATTCATTAAACAAATAGATAAAACCCTAAGATCAGAGTTCTAACTTCCACAACTTCAATTTAAAAGGAATTTAAATACGAACTTCGTTCATAATTGAGAGTTGATTAATGCAATGCAATGGTAATAGGGATGAATGATAAATATTTTGTAAATGGATTTAGTTCTGAAATCTAAATCTGGAAATTTGACAATGGTGTATTGTCCCAACCAATTAATATAAAAGGGAATAATAGCTAAGTTGTGTGTTTGTGTTTCAGCAAGAAGAGTAATTGGTTAATTTCTGGCTTTTTAGATGGGACGATGAAGATTTTGCAATAACAAGAGAATGGTGATTGGAATTGTATCTAAACATTGAACTCACCAAAAAACGTTGTTAAGTCTATTGTTCTTACTCCCCAAGAAGATTAATTTTTAAGTTGTAGTGATTCATCGATTTAAGTTTGGATGAAAAATTAAATTAATGAATGGGATTGTTTCCAAACTGTGACAGAGACAGCTGTTTAGCTTCTATTTTTAAGTTTAAGCCCAAATTATTACCTAGCATCCACAGACTATGACGGAAGATTGATAATCTGGCAAAGATAGCAATCAAATATGTGGTAGGAAAAATAAGTAATTGAAAATCCTTACAATGATAAATATATCAGAATATGTTTTGTGGAAGACAACGAATTAATAGCAACAACAGAAAATGAGGGAAAATTAATATAATTCTATGAATAAAATGGTTTATTTAGATAAGTAGCAGAATATCCATAAAATACTCCCTAAAAAGAATTAATCTCTTCTGTATTTCCTATAGTGTACAATAATCAATACAAAGTAGCAATAGTTAGACATCATAATTATGTCTTAATATTTTTCAAATCATCGAATGGCTAGTTTATTTAGAAATCATTTATTTAGGGAAATTTTTGGTCGGGAGACCTTTCCTCTGACAGTAAGTTTTTATTTATGTGGGAAAAAGAAAATAAGACAATCTTTGTTATGGAATCAGTTTGATTTAAACATATAGTTTTATTTCTATCGTTTTTATTTTAGTATTATTAATTATAATGCAAAAACTAATTATACTCGTTTTGCTTGTTATCTGTGTAAATGCTTAAGAAGACTTGGACATGAAAATCCAGATTGAGAAACTGGATCACCACAGGTTCGGCCATACTCTCCTGGACACCATTTGGTTACAATTGTCCACTCAAGAACCCATAGAGAGACTTATGGGAACTCTTGAAGCAATCGAGGATAGATATATCTCCGATCAAAAAGAGGAAGATCACTCTCACAAAGAATATTAGGATGCATGTACTACTGTAAATTATGTAAAAATTATAGGATCTCCAACTTTTGGATTAAAATATCAACATCAGTGATTCTGAAAGAATCAAGTTGGAAGCAAGATTAGAAGGTGAACTTTATCCAAAGAGAGATATCTTGAAGAAATTAATCTTTTAAAAAGAAACTGAAGTCAAGGGATTGAACAAAGATTTGTAAGAATTAGATGATGAGCGGAATGAAGAGGATGAAGAATTTAAACATAAAATCAGCGAGCATGAAGATGTTATCGGTATTCTAAGTCAAGCAAGAAGCCTATTTGCAGATAATCTACAATCACATGATGAGTCTGGCAGTTCATTTGTCTAAAAATTAAATAACAATGGACTTGAATTATTACAAAAGCATTTCACATAATCAATTAAAAGAGCAAGTATTTAAATTCCTAAACTAGGTAAATTCACATATAGAACTTCATGGGGAAAATTGTTTAAGGCATTGGCAACAATCACTTCCAGAGTGGATTAATTATAAGATTCATCTCAAGTGTAAAATGTTATACTTTTAATTGATCAATTGTTGGAGAAAGTTCATGATTCAATGGATTTGGAGAAGTTCTCAGAATCTAAGAGAATATAATCGTATGATAAGTCCAGAAATCTATTAGTGATTTCAATTAACACAGCCAATACAACACTGGCTAATGCAATATCAGATTTGGCTAGGTAATATTATTGATAACTGTAGTGTTGAAGATGTCATCGAGTAGGTGACAGCTACACTCGACAATGTGAACTAAAGATTGGAAATGCTAGAGGAATCAAGAAATGACAGATTTATTAACTGTGAGTAGGAAGCTCAAGACTATCAAGATGCACGCAAACAACGGTATTAATTTATTTTATCTAAGTGATGAGGATAAAGATGTTGTTTCCTAAACCATCGGATTACTGAACCGTTCCTTGAGAACTCTGAAGGAATAATTGGCTCTCAGAATGTAGGCTGGTGAAGTGTTTGAGTATTGAAATTTTAGTAATGTGAAGATACTTTATGTATGAGTTAAACTCTTATCATTGTTGTAAAGGCTCAGATGTTTTTTCTGATGAAATATCAGTTTTCTCCAAATGATTTTCATTTTTAGAAAGAACCTTCTGATTGATTCCTAATCTAAAATAATACATATACTTTTGGTAGAATCATGATATTTTTAATATAATTCTTTCGCTCTATCCTCGCACTTGATTAGTTCGTGATCCTTCCAAGGAAATCGACGATATGATTTTATTTTCTAATTTAAAATATGCGTACTGCAAAATCTCTAGCATATAAAATCTTGATCAATTGTTTTGTCATATTATCTATTTTTTCATGATTTTCAGACACACAAATTTCTTTAAATTCATCTACATACAAAAAACAACTTACTTAAAAACTTCTAGTAATAGTGTATAAACTTTTTAGATTTGAACAGTATTTTTAGATAATTTTCATTCATTGTCTTCATTTTAGAATCTTTTCTAAATGGTATCATGTCATCAATTGTTTGATGTGATTCTTTCAATATCTCAAGATATTCTTCGTCATCACCAAAAAAAGCAGTATAAAAGAGTTTATCTCTTTCATCAGCTGGTAAGTTTTCCTATTCTTAATAATTGAGTTGAGTTTTGATGAAGAGGAAACAACGTCTGATTATGAATTTAGTCATCTCTTCCTTGGTCTTGTTAACTTGTAGATATCGTTTTTTGATGGCCTCCTTCACGTTGACGTCCTTGAATAAGGTATTGAGAATCTGTAAGGGAAGGCGCATTCATACCTGCAGTTGACCCCTCGAAAACTCTTCAAAGGCAACCTCCTTTAGCAAGCAAATATTCTTGGACAAGTAACCAAGCAACGCGGTCAGTTCCATAGCTATATGCTTCTCCTGTTCTAGCTCCTCTGGTTGGTTTTCAGGGAATTGACAGGCTTTGTCGCACACCGTCTTTTGATACATGAACTGTGGGTGATATGTCAGAAAGGGATTGTACATCATGGGAAGCATGAGATTGATTCAAAAAAGATGATATGTGAAAAAAATATAATAATGCAGTAAAAATAATCATTCAAGTACAAAAGCTAACCAATCCTAATCAGTTTGTTGAGTAGGTACTTGTGTTGATTTTATACGTATTTGGCGCTTCTATGGGTATACAAAACCTCTCGCCGATACCTGATTATCAACCGAAAAGTCCCTTCTCCTCTAAAATGATGACTCAGGTCTCGCCTCCTGAATAACTTTTTTCTTTATGTAGCATATTTGTTAGAGGATCTCTTTTGCATGTTTCTATGTCGGCGTCACTTAGTGCAATTCCAAATATGGTTTTTTAGTGTAAAAGTTTTTGTACTTCGAGAAGCGTGGCCTATATGTGAAGCTCGGCTCCTCGTAGTATAGTGGCGTTTAGTGTCGACGTAGTATATCCTCTATGAGACATTGCTATTTTATTGTGTTTGAGTGATGCCTCATTAATAAAAATAAATTTACTCAAAATTATGTCCTCCCCGGAAGGTATGATTTGTAATATTAGGTAGGCAAGCCAATGTAATAAACTATAATTATGTAAGCAATGAGCAGATAGGAGAATTGATGGATCACTTAGATTAAGAACATGACAGCGAAGATGAAGGCATGGAAGACTACAAAATTGGAGGTGTTTTTATTTAAGAGATTTAGGCTACCATCCAGTACACATTGGTGAAGTGTTGCTGAATCGATATGTCGTTATCTAAAAGTTGGGCTGGGGTCACTTTTCAACAGTCTGGTTGGCTAGGGATTTCAAATACGACACATATGTAGCTCTAAAAATCTAGAAAAGTGCCTCACATTATTTAGAGGCTGCATACGATGAGGTAATAATTCCTTAACTTAAGGTCGAAATCCTTTAAAAAGTTGCACAGAACGTACAAAATCCAGTTTGGATATAATCTCTAGGTGAATATTATAAAGAGGTAACTTGTACCTTAACTCTAGGAAGGAAGAACACATTTTAATAGAGATGACACCCAAACAGTACAATTACTCAACTCATTTGTGTACAAGGGACCTTATGGTCATCACTTCTGCATGGTGTTTGAAATTTTGGGAGTGAATTTGTTAGAAATCATCAAGAGATACTAGTACAAAGGGGTAATGCTATAAATAAAGTAGTGCCCTATGGACATTTGTAGGAAGATGGCTAAATAAATTTTAATCGGTCTGGATTATTTGCACAGGATATGTGGTGTCATTCACACAGACCTCAAACCAGAGAATGTGTTACTCTGCCTTTCAGATGAGGAGATCAAGGATATTGTAGAAAATGGACAACTCACCTCCACATAGTTGTTTTCAGATAGAATCCACATTTATAGAAAGATGCTCGGCATTGTGGAACCAGAACCCCCAAAAGCAGAAACTGTTGCACCACCTTAAGAAGATGACGCTAATTCAGAAACAACAAACACTAAATCAACACTAACAAAGACTTAGAAAAGGAAATTATAAAGAAAGAAGAAAAAGCAGCAATAATAAGTTCATGAGGTTCAAACAGATCAACCACAAGAGGAGCCTGAAGAAATGCCTAAATCTATTAAAGATTTGTTTAAGTAAAGGAATGAAAAGTAATGTAATGTAATATATATTAGGATTTCTTTTAATCAGCAAAAAAAATTGCCAGATAATTTTAGAATAAAAATTGCAGACTTAGGAAATGCATGCTGGATTCATCATCATTTTTCTACACTCATCTAAACCAGACAATACAGATCACCAGAAGTCCTCCTAGGAATTAAATACAATCCAACTGCTGATATCTGGAGTTTTGCATGCATGATATTCGAGATGCTTACAGGCGATTACTTGTTCGAACCACGTCAGGGGCCTAGCTTTTCGAAAAATGAAGATCATTTAGCACAAATTCAAGAGCTACTAGGAAAATTTCCTTACGAATACTCTACAAGAGGAGCCAAAGCAAAGGTAAAATAAAATTGATTTTTTAGAGATATTTCAATCAAAATGGAACCATGAAGCGAATCTCTTAATTGCATTTTTGGAATTTATTTAATGTGCTCACCGAGAAGTATCGATTCAAGGTACATGAAGCTTAATCTTTTTGTGCATTTATGTTACCTATGTTACATCAACTACCTGAATACAGATCCACAGCAGAAGAAGTACTCAAAAGAGAACTTTGCAGCCAGCCAGGAACACAATTAAAGAGATTTATTGATTAGATTTTTGCATATTAGAATTTTAGAGAACACATCCCCAGTTCTGGATGGGTGAGGCAAACAACCGATGAGAGAGTAGGACACAAGATGGGAGAAGAGGAATACAGGGAATACGTAGCAAACAAACGTGCAACAGAACAAATAGATTAAGAAGAATTGGAACAAGGTTAGATACCTGAAGGAATTTAACCAACTCTATTAATAAATTATAGAAGAGTACATATCTCCCTAATTAGGCATCTACAAGATCATATGAAGGATCAAAATCACAAACCCCAGAGTATGAAGTGCAAGCCAGAAAAGGTGGCAAATATGTAGATCACCGTGTCATTGATCGATCATTCACCGATTTGGGTTACATTGGATATGGAGAAGGCATAAATTTAGAGCAATTGGATAGTACGGGGAATTGGCAATTTAGTTGAGTAATTGGTTGACATTAACATAATCAGTAATATAACATCATAATGTGTAATAACAATTATGAACTAAAGCAGATTTTTGGAATTTCAAAACGATACAAATTTATGGATTTAGCATATTGATATTTAATTTAACTTAAATCCCTATGGCCACCATCTCCTTGCATAAGCACGTGAATTTCGGTGAAGTAATCTTGATCGTGGGTGACTGTGTACAGTGGGAAGTACACAATGGCATCTAGATGCAATGGAATCATGGAGACATATGGACTGCCACAATAGTGTGTTCACTGCCAATGCAGTATCGCTATGTGGTAGTTTAGCAGGCAACTCGACAGATCAAGTAATGGGAAGACGGCAACAATCGAATTTTGAATACCCCTCAACCAGTGCACGACATTTGGGGACAAACAAAGGTCCTGCTCAAATTATTGACATACAGTGACGTAACCATCCTCTTGAATCTCTACTCACCCGCAGGTAGAACAAAAATCAGTATGACAAAGGTGGAATCAGAACTTTTTGAACATACTCTCGAGTTTCATATTCCGAGGAATCAAGCCACTCACTATGCTTACAAATATCAGTAAAATGGAATTTGGGAACGCGGGGCTGCACGTCATTTAAATAAACCAATGATTAACAATTTAATGTAGATTACTGACGTTGACGCAGACTTCAACCTCAATTACAATGAGATAACGGACAACTTAGTCGTCGGATCCTACCTTTATAGAGAGTATAACTAACTAATAACATAGGGAAATACACATTTTAGAGAAATTAGGTATTACTGCCATACTTAATCTTCAAACTAAAGAAGATCTTCAGAATAAAGATCTTCCAGAAGACTATTTTCTATAAATCAAGGAACTTTGTGAGTCTCGTAACATCACATACTCCCATTGTCCCATTAGAGATTGCAATAGAAAGTCATTTCTGCAGAAAGGAATGGAGGCCTATAACCTCCTAAAAAATCTGATCAGAGATGGCAAGAAGATTTATGTGCACTGTACTGATGGGATTCAAAGAAGTGTGTAGACCATTATTCTGTATTTGGTGTGGGATATGGATTACACATTAGAGGGAGCCATCGAATTGATGTAATCAATCAGATCTCGTTCTAAACCCATTCGTGAGGTATTATAGTAACTAGTTTGATTGTTTGTTAACCATTTGTAATCATTGTTATATCATAATAAAGACTAAATTTCTCGGAATAATTGAATCTCCAACTGTTCCTACTTACTATTCACCCACTATCCATTCAAATAGTTAAATCTCTAAGGTCCACTTATTGGTGAAGAATACCACAACTACTTATTAGGTGTTTGTCTATTGATTACAAATATTCTCCCTCCTGGTAAACTTATATTTAACACTCCATCAGACAGAGATGCTTCTACATTCTCAAACTCATCCATCTTTTCATTGATGTTCTCATTAAATACAATAATACATGCAAAGTAGCAGTGCTAACTTTGAGGAAATGCGTCGTAGAGAACTCAGTGCAAAAGGTGAAAATTCTTAACATTTATTTTTTTATTATGTATCATTTTCCATCGTATGAGGTGAGGCTGTGCTTAAAGTGCTCCAATTATTCCTCTGCATGATGTCTAGCCAACACCTATTAATTTAGCTGCTTCTCCTCTGGTGCAAGTCCCTTGCCGAAGCCCTAATTATCTCTTTAATTAATACTAGCACATATCTGGGTGGTTGCTTAAAGTGACCAAACTAATAATTAATATATTTCTTACGGCTTCATGAAGCACTGCTGGGTCAAGGTAAGCACAAGTAAACCCAATACCAAATGTAATGTAAAACATCAATCTTCCAAATCTATAATCAACAGGTGATACCCATCCTAAATGAGTTTGATTATGTCCAGGGGTTCCTAGGGTAAATTATTAATTACCTGTTAAATTTTAATACTTATTAGCATTGAATAACAACTTAAAATTCCTATTGAAAATGCTAGACTTTTACATATAATAATTATTTAAATTTGAAACGATGTTGCAAAGTCTCTCCATCTCAGATTATAAGTAATCTCCACAATCCATTTTCAATTCACTGCAATCCCAAGCTGTCATTAAGTCTGTCAATCTGAATTCAGGTTTCAAGGACTCTGCCCTCAAGTCAAGCGCATCCAAAAGATTACATTCAGAATGCAACTCTGAACTACAAGGTATCTCTACAACCTTCATCAAGTGTCCGCCAGTAGTGAGAATTCAAAGATGAGGTCCTATTCACTGCAGTCCAATAGACCCACAATCACCCGGAATTTAGCCAACAACTAATCACACATCGATACTGTGACAAAAAAATCTGAAGCCAAGGAGGGCAAATTCGTATCCCTAAATCCAAATGAATACATATCTGATTTTACATAAAAAGAGTAAGTGACGAATTTGCAGAATAAAGTTACAATTCTAATTGATGAAAATCAAAAACTTATACTCATAAATGAATAATTGATGTAGGAACTGGAAAAAGCAAAGATCGTATACGAAACGAATAATTAAACTGTTTTACTTCAATCTCTTTAAAGAGAAACACAATCTCTACAATAGACAGTATTATAGTATAAAAAGATCAATAACCAACAATCATAGCAAATTTTGGAACTACAGCATATTCTTAATGAACGAGAAGAAATCACTTAATAATCACAAAATAATGCAAATCGATTACTTAAAGAATAATTCACATAATTATCTACTAAATATCTACTAAAATGCTTCGAATTAGAGAGAGTGTCTCAACTTTCCTATTAAGACAAAGTGAAGGTTTTGCTTAAAGAAAATGAGAATCTCAATTAAATGTTGCAACAAAGAATTGACGAATACGTTACACTATAATAATAGTATAAATTGCAGAATGAATAAATTCTTCATTTGGAACAAGAAATAAATTACATGTAACAATAGTTAACTGATCAAAATTATGCCATGACCAAAAAGAACCAAGATCAAGTGCATCTTTTAGCTGAAGTGAATCGATAATATGAAATGAAAAATGAGTAAGATAATTCACATTATATAGGGAAAATCGTAAATTAGCAGAATAATTAATGCAATCTGAACAGAAATGGAGATAAAGATGTGTAGATTTTGAAAAAGATATGAAGCAATCCTATTCAAACAAATTAAATTCTGAAATCAAGCAGTAGGTCAAACATTTTAATGATGAATGCTAAAGAACTTTATAAGGGTATGTGTAAACTATTGCTGTGATGCAAGGTTAAATGTAAATCCTCTAAAAACAAAATGAACAGCTGCATCGAACAAATTCTTAGAACACAAATGCAAAAGAATGGCAACATGAAAAACAACTATATTATGAAATCATACAGGAATTACAATAAAAAGTCAGCGAATAAACCAATTTATTGGCTAAAATCTACAGTAGCAATTAAAGCTCGAAGTATGACAGCTTAGGAATTCAAGAATAATTAATTCGTTTAGAAGAGGGCAAACGATTTAATGATAAAATGCATTAAAAATGCCAAGAAATTGTTAGTAAAAGGATTTATTTTTGATAATTAACTATAAAATAAAGTCATTTGTTTTCTAATTGAAATGAGTCATCATCCATTTGTGGTTCATCTTCTTCTAATTACTTATTAATTTGGGGTAGTTAAGTGAGTTTGTGTTATGTGGATGGTGCACCTGAAATATACATTAAGGTACTTTTATGCACAAAATCCGATTATATAAAATTTATTAGCAGCTTGCCAATTTAAAAACTGCAAGCTGCACAATCTATTTCTAATCGTTTATCAATTGATACTAATGTCCCAAATTTACTCTTATTATCCGAAATCACAAAGTTCCCATCACATAACTTAATAGTAGCATGATGTCTCGATACTGTAATATCTTATGCCTTTATATCACATGTAAAGGCTCGTCCCTAAATAAATCTATTAACTCACAATCTTTATATTATCCGACAACAACCCATGGATCAAGTATATTTCTGTACAAAGATTCTTATCTCTATTAACATTCTAAATTAGATTACATATTACTTGCATTAGTATGTATTACAAATCTGGTCTTTCAAGAGTAAATAAATCATAATATTGATGTTCATACTATACTCTAATCGGTAAACTATCTTTGCATATCGAACATTCATGGGGTTTACTCCTGTGATATTCATTAAACATACCATTTAAGTGTCAAACCAAACTACGTCTCCTCTTTCGTAATATTTTGATCCACCCAAAATCTCAAACAATCAAGATGCACCGCTTTACTATTTCCAACACAACGACAGATATTTGTAAGGAACAATTATTCGTTGCTTTGCTTTCCTTCCATAAAACAGAACTTGCACTAATAAGTGATGTTATTATTAGCCATATTCATGTCCTAAATTTGATATTATAGTACTTTTATCATACAAGGTGCCTAGTACGTCTACATATGTTTATTACGCTCCTCAATAACACGATACTCCCTTTTTTTAATAACATTAATACACTCGTCCCAATCTAATTATGCTATTCACTGATAAAGGATACTCAGAACCAGCACTCGATTTGATGTCCTTCACTACTATGAAAGTCTATTGCGAGGCAGCCAGTAGGATCTCGTATTAGTTTTCTAAATATTTTATCACAATACTCGCCTTCACTACCCGTACCAAAGAGTTCTTATTTGGCTAATCACTCTCCTAATACACCTAATCTTACTCTAAAATTAGAGATTACTTTCCTCATAAATGTTCGTCTAACTCCCCCTGAACTTCCAAACAGGGAAAGAGTCCGTCTACTCGTGGTCAATCAACCCCATACCCTACTTCTAATCCTACTTTATCTGGATTTCGAGGTTTGTCTTGTACACAGGCATTATAATTTAGTGATCGAATTACATTTTATAAATTAACGTTTATGAGCAAGCTCTTTTCTCCTGATTAGCGGAATTTAGGAGGCAGGCGCATCATCCTACAATAAATGCTACAACATCTACACCATGTCGAAACAGCACAATCCACCCTCAAACGCCCACCCTCACCAAAAATTAAACCACCCTCTGCAGAAAAATTCAAAAATAACTACTTCCTCAAAAAGGTAAGCAATGAACACCTCAAGAACTTTGAGAAGTGCAAAAAGCGCATTCAAGATATGAGCAACAAAAACAAAACAACTGTCCCAGCACTCTTCTTTCGCAGAGTCGACAAGAGTCTCATCAACAAGACCTGTCCAATAAGTAATCAATTTTAATTTAATAAGTGCAGCCACGGCCGAAATAGTCACAGGACATCGACTGGGAAGCCATCGCACGATCAACACCCAACCCCTCTGATCCACACTTCAGGAATAGAGTCATGGATCTCATTGTCCAATATAGGATTTATAGCGACGACGACTACGCATTCCTTGTGTGTCTCATCGCTAGCGTCAATAATGTCGAACAACACAAAATTATCGTACTGATGAGCCAGATACTCACCGATATGGGATTGTTGTGATTATAGTTATATTATACTACATCAATGTTTAGTCGATTGTGCAGGTCTCGGAATGTTTTGAAACTCCCCTTACTAGTTCCTCTCATAAAATTAACCTAACATAGTTGCCTTTTTACCATATCCTTATGGTCTATCATCATCATCTTATTATGCTGTTTTTCTCTTCTATTTGTCAACCTAATAAAAGTTCCCGTATCCTTTCACATTTTCCATCTCTATTTTTGAGTGAGGTTCCGCATTAAATATGTTATCTTGCCTCATATACATACCCTACTTGTAAGAACCTGCTGCCCAGCTCGTTGTTGAGATGAGGCTCTAATCTGCTGAGCTTACTACCTACTCTACTAATATGCACCCTAAATTAAAATTTTGAAAATACCATAGCCTATTGCTAATACTCCTCAGTAGAGATACCTTGCCCAATCTTCCCCGTTATCTCACCCTGTCCTCTCTTGTTGTTTTGGGGAACATCCCATCCCAACCTAAAAGCTTCAACTCTATTGTGTTGATCTAATATTGAAGTCAAATGTACCTGGAAACTATTTTTTAGACATCTTTGTATCGACTCCTGAATTCTTTGGTGGCAATTGATTTTTTCCAAACTAAATTGATAAAATAACAAACCATGTATGTAATTTGAATTTTTTATTTTATATAATAATTTCTAGATTTTTCTGTTAATAGATTTATCTAGAAATAGAGTCCAAATATTTAAGGACTTCAAAGTCATCTAAATAATTTTATTATGTATCAATCAGAATCATCATACGCAGTTGCCTTTAAAAAATTTTGGTGCCATTTTTGTTCAAAAGAATCACAATAAAGAATTGAGGGAACTCAACTGAATCAAGAACAATTCTGCTCTCACTGTGGATGCGCTTTAGAATAAGTAGTTTCTAAAGAAAATCATCCCAGATAATTCTAAATCTACAGACCTCAACCTCAAAGAATTTTCTATCATATTATCTTCTACAATTTCCCAGAAGAAGAAAATCATGGAGCTACAGAACAATAAATATAAAACATGAGAAGAGAAATACACTCAGGAGAATTAGAAAAAACTTGCTACATTTGCCAAGAAGACTTCCATAATGGAGAATAAATCGCCCTCATGAACTGCTAACATGGGTTCCACGAAGAGTGCATAGGAAAGTGGCTCAGAATGAACAACTCCTGCCCTGTCTGCAGAAGCAAATAAAATTGATTTTACTTTATTCTCTGTTCTCATTATTTAAAATGTCATCTGAAGATAACTCTCGCAAATACCCAAAATATATGCCCACTCTAGTTCGCTACGAAGAACCAATAGAAATTAGTGAGGAAGAAATACAATAAGACATGCAAGAGCAAGTCCTAAATCAGAAGAAAAAACAATAACTCCAACCACTCGATCAAAAATGGTCCATTGATGAAATTCTTAACAAGTTTTTCCCTCCTCGCAGATTCGAACATGAGAGCCGATTCTTCAAACAAATTGTCAGCACAACCGATGTTAAGAGAGATGAGCTCAATGAATTAGAAGCTGAATTAGATCAAAGATTGATTGAAAGATAAGCAAGGTATTTCGAAATAGTATTCTAGAAAGAGCGGCATCTGCCCAGTTAGAGAAGATCTTCACAGTCAATTGTTTGAAGAAATCATCAGGCAAAGTGCCATCAATTGCCCAGAACGAGGACTGCTCCTTATGCGAGTTTATGATAATCTGAAACTGACATTCGCTGCCTATCAAACACTCTATGCAGGATCTGTTGTTTTTGGTAACAGAAAAGCAGCCGAATCAGAAATTGGAAAGAGCGAATAGGACTCCAAAATAGCAGATTATGAGAAGAAGAAGATCTATTTAGAGAATCAAAAAATATTGCTAGAAAATGAATTAGATGCCATTCAAAGAAGCTTCAAGGAAATCAGGGAATTGGAAGAGAAAAGAATGGAATCAGAAATGCAATTCCTCAAACAATAAACAAAGCATTTGGAACATTTCCTAAAGCAGGTGCAATAAAATTAGCAATGATTTTATCATCAAAAATTATCAGTTTTAGTTTGAAAGCTATAAATTGGGTCTTGCTGCAAACTATATACTGACTCACATTCACTCCTTTCATGATACTACTGTTTAATTTGATTGAGAAAATCGAATATCTACTAATTTTCATAACTCTCTGTTGAAGGCTTCGTTGATACCTACAATTCAGTCTTCAAAATTTTAATCTCCTCTTATTTTCCTTTTATTTCATCTTACAAAAAATTAACCATACTTTGATATATAGTTGCTTCCTGTAATTCTAATTCCATATCCTAATACTGCTGTTAGAGTTTTTAATGATCCTTGCTTATCACCTTTATGTATTCTAACATTCTCGTATTCTCTCCATACATTTAATCCACCTACCCCTTCAACTATAATATTTATAAATTGTATTCTTATTAAATTTTGTGCTATTTACAAATTAACTGCTATATTTCCTCTTCCTTCACTGCACAGTATATACTCTACTGTTCTATAACACTCCTCATTTTTTGCTTCTCTTCCTATAACAATTCAATATATTTATTTAATCTATATATCTCCTAGTCCTTTAATTCGTTGTAATCAGTTATTTTTTTTTATTTTTCAATCGACTCGAATTACCTTTCCTATGGTGGCACCACCGACTAGAAGTATGTATTCGGCACATGATATTGAGATAGTTTCCTGCGCTGAATAGGAGATGGAGTAGACTTCCTTTCGTTGACTTAATAGTACATAATATTTAATATTCACGAATTAATGTAAAGCTTTAGCATTCTCTTGACCTAATCAAATGAAATAGTCTTATTGAAATTTTTCAACTAAGGAGATTGCGCAAAGGATCGTGATGGCAGCTATTTTTTCGTAAATTTGACCACAGGATATGATTCATAAATTAATTGCACTTAATCCTTCCCATGATGCGACAACTCTATTTTTGACAATACTGTCATCTATTCAGTCTAATGACGGATCTTCAAATTAGCATTCCTTGTACTCCTAATCGATTTTTTGCGATTGATGTTCCATTCACAGAGAGGTTCTTGTTATAAGCTCCTCAACCTAAATTGTGCACCCATCTAATATGTCCTCTTAAAGTGTTATTAATTCATTAAAATAAAATATGATTTTCATGCTGTTGCTATTGTTACTACAGTTAATCTATTCCCAAGACGAAATCATGGAACTAGAGATCGAGAAAGTTTATGAATTTATGGGGTACTCTGTTTGCGTTACATTAGGATTGTCCCAGGATCATCAACTATCCTACAACCTGTCCATTATTATAAGTTTACCATCGAAAACGTAATCAAAGATGAGGACGTATTCGTTGTCCTCAAAGCCCTTCATGACGAGAGCTCCTTCCCCTCACTATACATGAGCCAAGTCAATCAATAGTATTTTTAATTATATTAAAGACCCTCTGTATATGATGAATTATGCGGAAATGAGGGATTGGATGTTTGCATTATCAAAGAAGAAGACCTCGTTCCAAATACAACCTTCTATTTAGCCGTATTTTGCATGCAAGATTGCAGCTACCAACTCACTATTCACTATGAAGAAGAAGAAATCCTCGAACTTGGAGAAGCTGTAATTGTCACATTCTATGATGAAATTGAAGGAGTTGTGAAAATTGGCATGCCACCTACCATGAGTGATATTGATCGCATAATCATTAGGGCTCATTACCTCTATGATAAAAACATCATCCTCAATGAGACCTTTCATTTTTACATCAATGAGGGAAATTAAATACCATCACCAAGTTCCTATCATTACATGGCAGAAGAAATTTGGAGTATTGGGAAAGGTGTTGTTATTTACAAAAATGCCACCAATTTAGTTGGAAACCTCACAATCCTGTTGTTAGGAGCTCCTCATACAAGATTGTACTTTTTATCAATAGTGCATACTAAAATCAGAGATATTGGATTGTTTGAAAGAATAGATGACCTTGTCTCCGAAAATCGAGTCAATTATTACAAAGTTACAGTACAAAATGAATACCTCTCATATTTGGCATACAACTCACTTTCCTTCGATATACACCCTTTTGACGGCAACCCAGATGTTTACATTGAACCATGCTCTGATTGCAGCAGTGAAGACTACACAAACTATGCATGGCAATCCCAATTAGACTAGGGATATGAGTCTATGACAATTTCTGCAAAAGAGAGGGCTCATCACGGTAATGCAACGAAGTTCATGATCGCTATTAGTGGAGTTGAAGAATTTTCGAGTTATTCTTTCGTCGTTTATCTGAGTAACTATTTCAGTAGATTGTTAACAACTTATTCATATGAAAGTGGATTCCTAGTCTTAAACGAGAGTGCAGAGTACATTGTTGATGTATATTCCCAAAATGATCAAACTTTCACCATTACTGCTACCTATCCTCCTGGAAGTGCCATCATTATTTTAAAGAAATGCATGAAGGACAAGGAAGCTATTAGAACACTAAAAAATGCATACACATATATTAATAGTGCAGGACCAGATAACTTTTATAATTGTTCAATTACTGATGATTAAATCAAGAATCTGCAAATCGGTACAGTTATGAGTTCAGGAAATTCAGAATTACATGTATCGGATAGAGTGTTACAATTTCACTACAACAAAAGTGAATGTGAAAGTGATGCACCAACTCTCGAATATGAGAATGTTGCCACTAATTGTCAATATGCATTTGCCATAGTGAGTCAAGTTGAATCAATGAAGTATACACTATTCATCAAAGGTGAAGAATAACATGTTAGATTAATGGAAGGAACAGTTCATAGAAGTTTCCTCATGGAATATGACAGTGATCTCTATCAATTCACAGTTGATGAAGATGATCTCAAAGAAGTAGTATTTCAAATTGCTGTCATCAATGGTGAATATGAAGCATTTGCCTCTAGGGATTATGAAAACCCCAATCAAACTTATTATGATAGATTCGCTAATATGGAATTAGATGCTATACAATATAAAGAAGGCAACCTTTGTGGAACATATTATATTCGTGTTATTGCCAGTACTCTAACCAGATATACAATAACTCCAATAGTATACAGAAAAGAATCAGATACAATCACCTACATTCATTTGACTGAAGGTCTTGTACACTCACATCTCCAAACAACAATGGATCAAGTTACATACTATAATTTTGAAACAACCTCCAGTGGACCTGTTTTCATTCATTTGAATGGAATTTATGGCTATTTTATTGCACATATTCTCGACAGTAATGGTGTACTTGGTGATAAGAGGCCAAGTGATTCTAGCTATCAACATACCCTTAGAAGTTCAGAACATACCATCATTATTGAAGATGCTAAGTAGTACTATTATATAGCTGTATCATCACTTACATTAGGTAGAAACGAATCCTATGAAATTTAATTTACATCATCATCATCGCTAAGTGAACTCTTTTATGGAGAACCATTCTACACTTCTTTAGATGATACTCATGTAAGTTACTATTACTTTTAATCTATTTATGATCTAGAAAAACTACTAATAGTAAGAACATATAATACAGAAGCAGATGAGAATAACAATCTCCAAATATATGTAAGTACACAATGGAAATATCCAAATAGCAATAATTCTTAACTTCTCTAATAAAATTAAAATTTCATTGCACTCAACAACCTCACTCTAAATACAATTGTTTACATTGGTGTTTATAGTAAAGGATATAATGAATTTTCACTACTTATTAGAGGTGTGGCTGTCATTACACAACTATAAGATGATATCATCCAAGAGGTTCCTATGCCAGCATTTGAAGAATATCAGTCTGCACATCTCTACTACCAAATACCACCACATTATAATAGGAGCATATAGATATAAGCATACACAGAATTTGCTGAACTTGAATTATTATGTTCAATTGTCGATTATGCATCAGTTGTTAGAAAATTAAAAAATGATCATTCCATCTTTCCCACAGAGAAAGAATATTAAATTGAAGAAGAAATTAGTACCTCAGTTTCTAGTAAATTATTATTAATTACTCCAAATTATACATAAAATTGTTCAAGTTATGTATAAGGATGTGTTATTCTGATAACTGTCAAATTAGATCAAAAATCACTTTATACTTACTTATTTGGTGAATCATTCAATAATGTAAGCTCCGTCGGAGATGCCGGTCAAGATGGTTACTTTAGTATTATGGTATCCTCAGAATACACAACTATTCGCAACGGTGAAGTATTAATTGGATACTCAGGTGAGAGTATTATGTCCTATTATTATTTCTATGTGGATACACATGTTGAATTCATTCAAATAACTGTTAGACCCATTGACGAAGGAGATCCAGATATCTATGTTACGAAATTAGTCAATGGTACAATTACATACCCTACAATTGATTAAAATGATTTCAGGTCCATATCATATAAGTCTGATTTTCTCATCATTAATACACCCAATAATGAAGGAGAATACATAATAGGTATCACAGGATTTTAAGAACCTTGTACCTATGAATTATCACTTAATTTCGCAGATATCCAATTATCATACATTTAGGAAGGAAAATGGGTTAGAAGTTAACATATCAATCAAACTGTCTATTTCTTCTATCAACACACTAAAAAGGAATCATTTAGAATTCTAATTGAAGGAATGCTCTTTATTGATGTTGCCATTAATACTCATAAATTCTTTGGATCAGATGATGGATTATATGATGCCATACCCTATTATGGAACAGAATAAATCTAAATCCTCAAATAACACAACAACTCACTCTTCGGAGGTATAGTTTAAATTACAACCAATGATACACATTTTTGCTACTATTGTACATATATCATAGCCATCAAACCAATTCTAGAATGTGACATCTCCATTCTGATAGCTTACAATACAATACCATTATTAATTGAAAATGGCATAATTTATTATGATTAATGTGTTGGCCAATGCAATTATATGGTATCTTCAGGAGAATTACATATTGCTCCTTATTCATTAGGTTTAGGAGTAGATTTATATAAAGATAGTATATTAGTTAATAAAACTAATGTAACTTCGAATTATCATCTACCACTCGATAATGATACTTATAAGGTATAAATCACATCCACTCAACTTCCTGCCCAATATGTGATTAGTGTTTTAGAATAAGGAAACTATGTAACACTGCACTTGGGGAAAAGTTATTAAGGAAATCAATCATAAGAATTTACATTCACTCCACTCACAACTGAAAAATGGTATACTCTAATAGTTAATTCACAAAACAGCATAAAAATTGACATGTATTATTTGAGAAAAACTGAAATAGAATTCAAATAATTATCACCTGTTCATGATTAGAGGATTAGTAAATCGTAATATGAACTCAAATACTAGATTCCAAGTGTGGATTACCTTTACAAACTTGTTCTCTAATCCAATGGCACATACAATATAATGATAAGTTTGGATGGCTTAAAATACATTGATGCAAATTAACATTACTTAGAGTCAACTGAAACAGAATAAAGTTACGAAATCTACGGAGTCAAAGGATAAGAACTCTATATCGAAAAAATTGACTGCCTTGGAAACAGCACCCTAAATTAATCTTATTTTGAATTCAACAATCATTCTGACCTCTTTTTCCAGGTCACTCCAAAGGACTTTGCTACTTATCAATAATAAGGGCTCCAATAAAAGAAAGTAGTTTACAGCATTGTACCACATTTACATTATTCTCATGATAAATGGTCATTTACTGATGGCAATTATTCAATAGACACTAAAAATAATCAAGTTACAGTAAAAGTACATACAATGAAGAGAAATAAAACAGGTGTACTGAATCTCAAACTATTAACGTATTATTCTTCTAATTTAGTTATCAATTACATTATGCCAATTCAAAAGATCTGATGCCTGCATTCGGATGCCAATTAGATATTGAAGCAGTCAAACACTATACATCCGACGGGTAAATATATCATAGTAAATAATTATAAACTGTGGAAGAAAATGATGAGACTGTCTAATTTTAATGTATTACAAATTTTATTATTAGTCTTTATACCATCTGGTGAAAAAATACTTTATGGATTAGTTGTATTTTAAGCCTTTTATGAAGATTGTGATGTTCCCTATACTTTTCAATACAATGTTAGCCTACTCTATAATTAAACTTAACAGTCAATACAAGAAATACCAAAAGAACCAGAATAATAACAATTCAATCTATATTTAATTTTAGTTATCTCAGCATTAGGGATTATTTGTCTAATGTTAGCAGCTCGATACATGATCCTACGCTGCAAATAACGTAACATGAAAGATAAAAAAGTAAGAGTCGATGAAGAACAAGAGTAAGTTAGAGTTGATTCATGATTTTTGTGTTGTAAAAGATAAAAATAATCATCTTCCGGACCATGATGCAACTTGTTTCTTGAACATAATGATGACCTCATCAAGGATAGCATTCTCCTCAAGTCTCTTTGCCTTGGCTTCAGCATAATCAGCTCTCTTAGTTTCCAAGTCAGCTTAAGCTTGGTCGAGGGCATCTTAAGACTCTTACAAAATGATCTTTGATTTAGCTTATTGAGCAAGAGCAGCTTAGATTTACTAGATTATTATTATAATACAGTTGCAGTTCTATCAGCAAACACTTATTTTCTTTCATATTCAACTTCCAAACTGGTAATTTCAGCTTCAGATAATGATACCCATCCTGCCAATTCCCATGAAGCATTAATTTCATTAACCTTAAGATTCTCAAGTGATGCCTCTAATTCAGATTCCAAACCTTCAAGAACAGCCAAAACTCTCTCAGCCAATGTTGCACCTCTTCCTGGTTATTATGGCTACCTCATATAATTAATTACCTCCTCTTATGCCAATGCCAAGAAAGATTTGATTTAGTGTTCTTAGAATAAGTTACTATATTGCTTCAATTTCTCAGCAACTGTCTAAACTTACACCAACTCGAATGAATCGCCATTCACAATGTAACCAGCAACATCTTGTTTCAACAACTTAATGACTTCCAATGCCTCTTAATTATGCTTAATGGACTTCACAAACAATTAGTTTGAGAAACATTAATTATCTGAAAGTGTCTCAATTTTGGCAGCAATGGTATCTCTTCTTGCTTCATTCCAAGCTAAATAATTCTTTGTTTAGGATAGGACGTTCTCATATTCAGCTCTATTTGTGATACTCTAATCAAAGAGCTTCTAATTCAAAGCCTTGATCTTAGAAAACTACTCAATTGTCTAAGCTCCAACCCATTCGTCTGTCTCATTCTTTTGGTCAGCAGCGAATTAAGCATCAATATTGGATTGCTTCAAATCATTCAACAATCCAAAGACTGTATCAATTGCATCACTAGCTTTTGTTCCTGTCTACGATAAGCTATATCATACCTATAACAGAGCAAGGATCTAATCCTTTGTACTTGTGGCGTTGGCAAGAACAGCCAATGACAACACGATGGCAATGAATGCTTTCATAATTTATTATGTAAAAACGAAATGTAGGCAAAAACGATAAATACTATAAATGTAATTGGAATTTCATTTATATGAAACTCAATGGATGCTTTATCGAGGGAAGTACAAAAACTTCCTTGCTATATCAAGCAAACATCTTACATAACATTACTTGTGTACTGAACTACCTAACATACAATTACAAATATAACTCATCCGCAGGCTCCTCTACTGTAGATTACATGTTCTACGCAAATATTTCATCAAGTTCCCAACAAAATAACACAAAATACTAGGCTACCTAGACACTTCCATGGCACTCTGTCACACAATGCAAGCACATCTTGTCAAATGCTAAGATGTACTCACTGATAATCCATCATCATGCAACCGAAAACTTAAATTCAAACAATTTAGTAATGAATATGCAAGTCCAAGATCAGGAAGGTTGAAATAGTACATGGCTGAATTCGAAAATGAACCCTGGGAAAGAAAATCATAAAAATGGTACCATTTTCAAGAGCAAAGTCTATTTGTGTTCATTTAAGAAGTTCTCATGTATCAATACATGTACTTCAAATTAACCAACCTTAAAGAAGCCGTCCGATTCCTACAAAAGTTAGTCCAACTCAAGTTCGTTAAAGTTTATAAATCTATACTCCTCTTCAATGAAGCACTCACACTACTCAATACTGCATATTTTGAGTTAAGCTACTCATTCTAAAATGTAATCCAAGAACCAGTATCCTCTTTACTCATAGAAGCCATCAAAGAATATTACAGACCAAAGTCAAATTAAGAAAAGTGCAAGCGCCAAATGAAACAACTAACTCAATTACTTGTTGTTAACCTAGATCTTCAAAGCAAATCACTCGAATACAAGGACAAATATGACTAAACTGCTTAAGTGATTTCAATGGCAAATTTCTTCTGTTAACATGTTCTTTGTTTTGTAGGAAAATAGGATGAATTGATCAATTATATTCAAAGTGAGTATGAGTACAAACATGAAAAATATGAATAGGTCATTTTAGAACAATAAGACTTAAATTAATTTGTTTCATTTTTATTAGGCACAAAAATTTGCACCTACCAAAAATAACCTCAAACACTATCTCTTTCATCTGCTAAATTTAGTGTAGAAAGCAAAAATCAATATTACACTGTAAGATCTAGAAATGAATTCGGAAATAGCCTCCATACACCCTCAAGCACACCCAGAAGTTTTATTCATCTTAAGAAATGCAAAAGTCCAGAAAGTTAAAGTTATTTAAGTAAATTAATCAATCTACGAAACTTATCTGACCACAAATATGATTTACAAAACAAAGAAACAGAAATATAAAAGCACCTCCGATAATTGATGGAAAAGTTACATAAATTAGAATCACCCGAATAATTTAGAACCATTGATGAAGTATTCCATAACAAAGTTCATTAAATCACTTTTGAAAAATGTCTCACACTAGATTAAGTTAAGGAAACAGCAAGAAAAATTATTGGAGCTGAATGGGAAGTACATAAAGAAATGCCAGTCACCAAGTCACTCATGAAGCTAATTTCAGTATCTGATATTTAATTAGAAGGATAGCAATAACAATACAACAAACTACAAGAATATATGGAACTACAAAAAATAGACTTCCACAATACCTAAAAAGATGAAGCACAATTAAAATTAAAAGAAAACAAGGATCTCAAGAAATTGTAAATCAATCAACAAAAATATTAAATGAAGTTAAGGCATCAAAAAGTCCAACAGCAATTATAAATCCCAAAGAAACTTTTGTCCCTATAAACAGATGAAACTGGTCTCTCTCCTAAATTCCTAAAACGCAACACTATAATCATGAATAATATCTAAACTTCTATGTTTGAAAGACTTGACCCCAATGAAAGACGTGGTAAGGAATTTAGATCTGCATAAAAACAACTCATGGACTTAATGGTTCAAAATCTCGAATAGAGGGATGAAATAGACAATCAGAAATAGAGAGGCCATTTCGTGAATGTTCTACCAAAATCAATTACTCGAATCCCTTCACCTACAGCACACAAAATCGATTCATCTGATTGCAAAAAGTCATTTGCATTCTCATCCAACAACTCAACTAGACTTGAAATCACAAAATTATGAACATATTTATCATTTTTCAATATTAACTTTTTCCAGTTTCGTGATGAATTGATTAATCTCCTCTGCTGCTTCATCTACAGGTTATGCCAACTCTGGTTTGTCCTCCAAGTTCAAGTCCTTCATTAAATCTTCCAATTTAATTTCATCCTCCTCATCAGAATCCTTGTCTTATTTCTATTTCATTTATTTAATAGCCTCTTCATCTCTATAAAGATTTATGTTCTTTCTCAATTCCTTATCCTTTGCCACATCATCCAAGAATTCCTCAAATTGTTCATCCTAATCATTTTGCTTCTTTTCTAAATTTCAATACAAAATATTACAATGATTTCTCTTTCTCTCTCCTCCTTCCTCTTCCATGTGATTTTATGCCTCTAAACGCTTCAATTTGAAAATTCTCAACTTTCTTGCTTCCTTATTGATCTGTCTTCTAACCAAAACAACTTCTGGTAAATTCTTGATGTCCGCAAAAGCCTCAATTGTCAATTGAGTCAAATCATAACCAATAGCCACTTGCCCAGGCTTCAATATATCACCCAAATGACTCTTCACTGTTGTGGGTACATAATTATTTGAATCTCTTATTAAAGTTACATGAGTCAATTTTGGAATGAATGCATTTTAAGAACTTGAAATGTAACTCTCATTCAAACTCTTTGTATGAATTCTTTCAACATCAATAATTGTAAATTCATGTTAATGAGTCTTCAAATTGTATACTTCAATCTCATTCTCATAGAGAGAAAATGCCTCAATCGATAAATCTGAACACTTCATGGATAATGGATCAATTAAGTGAACAATTGTTGTCAACTTATAACATAATTAAACTCTTCCTACACCACCCAATTCCTTACACAATTTTGGTGGAAGAATGACTAAATCATCCTTACATACCTTTGGTAAATCAACAGCAAACACATATTTGTAATTAAAAATATTACTACTTGCATCATGTGATACCAATTATTTAGATTATTTCACTCTAATCGGTAAGATAGATTATAAATATTCTACTAATCTTGTTGCATGTGATCTATTTTTATAAAAGAAATCCAATCCTACAATAACTACACAAATTACCATCATCCACTTATTCAATTTTCAACACCTTATCATTTGCATTATACTTCAATAACAATTACTCCAAATAAAGGAAGGTTTTTTTATGATCAACTCTCTATCTAATTTAAACAGCTGCTCCCCAAGTATGTGGCGTAAATTCCTTCTTACAATCCTCACACTACTAATAATGCTCCACAAAATCACATAAGAATGTCTACTCAAATATTCAAATACTTATTGCATGTTTGTGTTGTTTAACACTTCCTTCTAAATTGTCAACTTTACTTTGATTCTCTTTGTACTCGGTTCAGTGTATACAAATACAGCATCCACTATCTTCACCTTATTCAAACTAGTTTTACAATCGAGAATACCCGCGCAATCTCTTCAAACATATTGAGAGAAGTTCCTTTGATTCCCTCTCACAAAGGGTCCAAGGTGGCCTTAAGTAACGATGACAAAAACGACAATAGTTCACTATTCCTTCCTTCGTAATTCCTTGTGTTAAATTGCCATCATACCCACAGTGATGTCAGTTTGATTGAGGATGCAGTTCGTACATATGAGGGTTTTTTATTCGCTAGGAGTGAATGCCAAGTCACAAATTGAACAAAGGATCGTGGTCTTAGGCTTAATCTGATTTCCTATCTATTGATTCTCAGTTTCCATCATTAATTAAAATATATTTAAAATATTTTCTCATTTTAATTTTCAGGACTAATAACTTAATTCCTCCTTTTTTTTTGTTAAAAATTGTTATGCTTGGAGAAAAATTCAATTGTTCCCACACATTTATAATTAATGCAATTATATTTTTAATCATCTCAATTTCAAAATAAAGAACTCCTCTTTAGGTGATTGTCTCCTCCCCAAAAAATAACTTCCGTCATCGGTGAAAATTCCTTCTAATTAATAAACAAATTTGTTTTTGCGCACCTCTAAATCTCTATTCTCGAAGTTTTTAAGGATAAATGTTATTCTATGAAAAAAAATTTAAGAAAAAAATTTTCTTATTCAAAACCTAAAAATTAGAGTTTATTCTAGGCAATCTAAAAGTATTCAGTTAAGGGTCTAATTCAACTACTTATTAATTTACCATAACCAAAATTAAGTCTCATTTATACTCAAATTTCTGTATGTAATACTATCCTTCATGCAATATGTGATATGTCATTTTTTATTCTAATTTTGAGCTATATTTAAAGGCCCATTATAATCTTCCAAATTAACTCAGTTTCACATTTACTCAGTATCATTTCAATAATATTACTCCAACGATCTTACATTACATTTTCTTAACTCCAAACATGTCCCTCTTTTTTATATATATCTCATTCTGAATGCAACAAGCAAACCATTAGGATTAATAACTGAACATGAATTAAGGATCATTTTTATTTACAATGTTCCGAAAATGTATTTCTTTTTCCATTCCCATTAATAATATGCTTTCTTTTTAATCCATTGCCATGCAACTTATTGTATTACTAGACACTCAAAATCTAATTAAATGGGAAAAACCTCCTTGTTTTAATTAGTTTTATTTGATTTTCGTTAGTAAGATAAAAATAATAAGATGAATGATCTTCGATTGTGCCATTTAAATGAAACAAGATGTATTATTTATGCTTATTTCTACATTTTAAAATGCCTAATAATAAACAAAGCACACTTAACTTTCTTTAATAATTAAAAAGATCGCGTAAAAAAGGATAAAACTTGAATTCATGAATATTAGTGTGTGAAAAATGATGGGACTATAAAAGATGCTCAAGCCATTTTATAGGATCTCTGGAATCTCCAATGATATTTAAATTAAAATATATCTTATAGATCATTTAAATATATTTAATGAGTAGGTATTATTATTTATTAGGATTATGAAATTGCCATCTTTAATAATTTACCCAGCAAAGTAGTCACCATTAAGAACTTAATGTATGATTAATTCACCATCATCCTATCTTTTTAAGATAGAAGTGAATTCGTTATTAAGTCTTACTATTACTAATCCCTTTTCTTAATTGTAAATTATTGGGGAACCTAAAGAATTAGTTTCACTAGTTTCATTATTTTTTAATTCTGATCTCAATTCAAATAATCCTTTGTTATTTTGAATATATTTTAATATTTATCCTTTATTCGTAGTTGCAAGCAATTCATTATTATCAATGAATTTAATTCTTGCATACTATACACGGTAAATAGGATTGAAATAATTTTGATCATTAGGATATTCAATAACTTACTTCAGCTTCCAAGCTTAATCATAATTCTTTTCCCATAGTATTAATTAATCGAATCCACTTGATGCTAATAAATTACATTCATCATTTAAACTTAAATGTATAACTCCATTAGTATGTTCAGTCAATTTCTAAACACGCTTCCATTGAATTTCATTTTTCTCCTTCATCCACACTTTTATAGTTTAATCATGACTACATGAAATAAATTAATCTTCATTATTATTCATTACTATTCCATGAATCCAATTTTTATGTGCATTTTCTAATATTTATTAACAAATCCATTAATCATCATTTTCTTTCTTCCATATTCTCATTGAGTTATCCCAACTTCCTGAGATGAACCAATATCCTTTTTAACTGAAACATAAACAACGTATATAATCAGTATGTCCATTCAAAGTTTACTTTAATTTTATGGTTCCATCTGAATTGAAATTCCATATTTATATATTATCATTTTGTCCATTAATTAATATCTTCTAATCTTTGTCCGTGGCCATTGCATAACATTAATATATTCTTTTTCTTGTTTAAATAATTAATATTGATTTAATTATTATTTAACTTATTCTGATCCTTCGACTTAAATTGTGTACTTTTAAACAACTTAATTATTTATAACTTATCTTAAATCTGTTAATTATTGAGTCAATTGTTATATATATTGAATAAGGACTATCACTGATTTTATAAATTCTTTGAATTATATTTTCGGCTAAGTTGTATTTTTTTAAATTCAGTCCTAATATATACACTATCTTCTCTTGATCTTTTGGGCACAATATTTAAATCTCTTCATCATACTTGTTTTGAGCAAGGCTTTGTTATGGGAATTAGAGGCCAAAGGTTACATTTGGGGGAACCCAATTGTTATTATGTTTTGAAGGATGAGAATTGTACATTTGCTCCTAATTACTATAATGTAAATTAATTTCTATCAAAATGTGATCATATAATTATGAGTAAAAATTATGTAAAATCCTAATTTACAATATGAATGCAATACAACCTTTGAATATAACAAATTTAATATGGAACTTAAGAATATAACTCATTTTACTATGAATATTATAATTATTGATCTTCTTCTGAGAATCTTGTTTGTATTATTAAGTATAAAAATATGAAACATTAATTTGATAGTGATGAAGAAGAAGAAGACTTAAAAGTAATTCTAAAATTATACAAGGTTGGTGATATCATTTAAGGAAGGTTTAGTATAAGTTAAAAAATTGGAGAAGGATCGTTTGGATAAGTTTACAAAGTAACTGATTAAAAAAATGAAAATACAGTAATGGCAATGAAAGTTGAAATTGAAGAAGATGATTATAGTATGTTAGAAAAAGAAATCAAAGTATTAATAGAAATGAGGTACTTGTACAATCTACCCTAGAAAGAAAACAGGATTCCCACAAATCAAATTTTATGGATAAGAAAAAAAGTTTACCTATTGTATTATGACAATGCTTGGTAAAAATCTAGAATCAATTGTACGAAAATGTGGAGGATAATTTGATGTTGGTACAGTACTCAAAATTGCAATCCAAGTAAGCACAGATAACTATATGAAGAGATGATCGACAGAATAGAGACCCTCCATAATTAGAGGTTTTTACATCGTGACATCAAACCTGATAATTTTGTGTTGGAAGCTGGCCCAAATCCAAAGATTATCTATTTGATTGATTTCGGATTATCGAAACATTATACTGTAATGATATTCTAATCTTAGAACTCTAAAGGAGAGCACATTCAATGTGTCAAGAAAGCTGGATTAATTGGGACAGCCAGATATGCCAGTATCAGTGCACATGATGAAATGGAATAAGGACGAAAAGATGATCTAGAATCTATTGGATATGTGTTGGTGTACCTAGCCACTGGCACATTACCATGGATGAATTTACAGATCGAGTAGAAAGATATCAAGTATGCCAAAATACATCACATGAAAAAGACCATCAAACCAGATATACTATGCGCCAAATTACCAAGAGTATAGTATTAATATATTAGTGCTTCACAAAATTTATGCAAGATGTCAGAGGATATGACTTCAAACAATCACCAAATTACCAGTTATTAAAGAGTTATTTCCAAGAAGAGCTACAGTAACAACCAAATTAAGTGAAATATGATTGGGAAAAACTACCAGAGTATCAATAAAAAAAGAAACATTTGACAGTCCACATAATGCAGCAGAGTGACAAACAAATAAACATAGTCAAACCTACACCACCACCATCCTTTGAATAGATTATGTAAGAAGCAAAAAAGAAGAAGGATACTAAGAAAACTATTAGCACTAAGAAAAAGAATCCTATAATGATTAATATCGTAGAACCTGATATGCCTCCACAATTACCTTCTTTCGGGAATTTGAATCTCATTAAACCATAACAATCTAGTTCATTTCTTTAGATTCCTTAATTGAATTCATCTGGATTGATTGATTATCCACCTTCCTTGAACCCTTCAATTGCAACCTCCAAAATGAATAATTATCAGTAATCTGAAGATGTCGTAAGTGAAGGAAGACTACCAATTTGGGAGTTGGGTGATGGATAAATAGCAGGATTCCAAAAAATGATTGGATATGTGTTGAAAGGAGGCATCAAGAAACCAAATGTTGAATTTCAAAGAAAAAATCGAAAAGCTCATACATGTATTAATAAGAATATTTAGAAATCGACACGATCAAAAAGATGTCACAGAACCTAGTTCAACCCAAAACTATTTAAGGAGATGATGAAGGCTTTCCAGAAGGATTGGAGTGAAAATTCTATATTAGATTCCATTTATAATTCAACAGCATCCATCACTTTTTTAAGGCTTTTTTGAATTGACATCTTTGTCACTCTTAATCTACAGACCCTTCTTCTTCTTTCCTTTACTCTCTTATGCCTATACCTTTGCAGCCACACCTCAAATATATTCACTACATACTTTCTGCCAATGATTTAAATAGATCATGAATCCCAATACCAGCTTTTGCAGATGTGAAAAAATGCTTAGCACCAATCTTTTTGCAGTACTCCTCTACCTCACTCTTATCCACTTGCATTTAATTCTTCATATCACATTTATTCCCTGCAACCACAATCGCTATATCTTTAGTCCCAAACTATCTTAACTCCTCCACCCATTTCTCAACCTATGATTAGAGTTTACTCACTTTTAAAAAACTCTCCTTATACGTAACATCATATACTAACACCGCTCCATACGCATCCCTATAATACACAGTAGTCAATGCATGGAATATCTCCTATCCAGCAGTGTCCTAAATCAACTTACACATTACCCATATAGCTAACTTTATATCCCTCCCTTAACCAACTTCCACATTCTTCTCGAAATATGTAGCATTAACAGAAGATTCCTAATTTTCATCAAATTATTCCTTGCAATAACGAAGTGTAAGACATGTTTTACCCACACGACCTGCATATACATATCCTTACCTTCTCCCAACATCACTATCTTTATTGGATTACTCATAATTATTTATATTAATCAAGTACTAAAGAGTGGGTTGAGTTTGGCGAGCTCCTTGTAGAAAAGGTTCCTATCCTCCTTCTTTCCTCGCTTCCTTCTATTAAACTTCATTTTCTCATAAAAGAACTATGTCTCATGTTCACAAGCCAAGTACAATACTTATATGTCCTACAAGATGGTCTGCACAAAAGAACTCGACTAACTTATTATCTCATATGTTATTGGACTCACTATTGTCAATTGTAATTCTGATCTTTCCAATGGATAAAAAGGACTAACTAGGATTGAAGATTACCTTTAATCAAATCCCCTATAAAATATACCCTAACTACATGGATCGAATTTCATTCCATAAAATTATAGAAATTTATATGTCGTAAATCCCAATGAATATGAATGATCCCCTTAATAAAAATGTTCCAAAAAACTAACTACCATAAGTACCAAGCAAAAAGAAGATATACCTCCCCTTGATTAGTCATTCAAACCTCTCCTCTTAAGTAAGCTCTTGAATAATAGTGTAATTGGTCTCAATTCTTAGTAAGTAGACAACCAATAACATGTCAATTCTGTAGATGTCAGGCCCAAATGTTAGAAATGATCAAAGAAACTAATATCTACAGATATTAATTGTGATTCACAAGCAATATTAATTTAATTATAAGTTATCGATGGATCCACTTATAATTTGATTAATGGTAAAGTATTTTAATAAATAGGTCTAATTAAATAACTCCTTACTTAATCTTCTTTATCCAATTCATCTTAGACATAGATTCAATTAATATATCCATTTTTCTATGTACACACATCTCAAAACCAGTTATACCAACATCAATATCACTATCTGGTAATGTCAATCCTGTTGCACATGATCCAAATAATCTAATACTGGCTTCAGGGAAGAGCATCTGAACAATATATTAAAGTCGCTAAAATACAATCTACCTAATTGGAAATTGTGCTTCATTGCCTCTCATAATTTACTCAGTAAACTCTTTCATATCCATATCAAGCTTCTTAATCATAGATTAATATGCTTAATCCATGACACTAGTATCTATGATTTCAATAACATCCTATTTTGGAAGTTAAAGACTCTTCTTAAATGGTTTTTTAGGTGTTTAAGATTCTTATTAAGACTCTTAACTTAATTAACGTGGTTCCTCAAGTGGTGGTTCTGATTTTGGTTCAATTATTTCCACTTCCATAGGTTTTGGTAATTCTTCCTATTTAATTTACTTCTTATGTCCAAGTGCACACTCTTCCTCAGTATCCGTATCCACCTTCACTTATTTCTTCTACTTATTATACTTCTTCTTCTTTTTTGGTGTCTTTAATTACTCATTCTCCAATTCCTTTAATAATGATTACTTATAATTCTCCTTTATCAACTTCAATACTTGCTTCTCACAAAAACTCTATAAACATAGAGTTCGTTCTATTGGCATGTAGAATATTGATTCCAATTCATTATTTGTAAACTTATCTGTAATCTCCTATTAATTGATCGTATGATCCCTCACAACACCACTATATTAGAGAGATTTCTTGCTCAAATTCTGTATTGAGTTCAAAACTCTTCCCCTTATAGTCTTTTCATTAGCCCAATAATTTAATAAGTATTCATGATTGATGTAATTGACGTGCTTATAATACAGCAGAGTTATTTGTTTCTCCAACTCATTAATTATCCAAAAAAGGGTTGGTTAGGGGGCATTCCTATCAAACCAACTAGCATCCTACACTGAATCCTATACTATTCGAGGTTATTCTTTAAATGCTTTCCCATTCGAACATTCAATGAGTAACTATATCACTACACTTAAATCATGTCTAACACACAATGTATCGAATATATCATCCTAATCCACCAATGTTATGTAAGAAAGTAATTACTAATTAACTCGATACTTACTTCCTCTTATGGCAATTTCAGAGTCATTGGAGTAATATCACAACATTTCGACAAATCATCTTCGAGTTAGGGAAATTGTTTCAAATGATATTAACTCCTCTACACCAATCTATCATGGAGATACATCTTCAAAATGAACACACTCATTGATTTTTAAGCAACTACAAGATTGTGGTTTGCTTTCTTAACCCTAGCATTAGCGATTCGGCTTACCAACTTAAAAGATTCTATGCATACATTTGGATATATATTAATATTTGAGGGAAAAAAAAATCATTATCTCAACTGTTTTTCCTTAAATTCCCGTAGTATTGCAGCTGCCTCCTTACTTATAAATGTCTCAGTATCTTCAAATGAGTATCTTGGCGTAGGTTCTGTGATTTAAGTTAGTAAATTTTCAATTGGTTATAATTCAGAATTTTCACAAATTCCTTTATTTTTAAGTAGTTAAGTAAGCTAAGTTATAGCATCAATTGCTAAATCTAATTTTTCTTAAACTGACAATTATTCCTAGGCAGGAGATTCCTGGATCTATTATGCCTTTTAACTATCTAATATATCTAAAATCAACTTCCCTGAATCTCTCACTTATTTAATCTAATTTAATTATTCTATACTTTATGTTAACTCAACTCCTACACTATCTCTGTAAACTATGGAGTAATTTTCTCTCTCTACAAAACTATCAATGAATATAATATATCCATGGCCATCTTCTTCACCTACCATTAAGGATCCTACAATAAACCAGGCAAATATGGTATAACTTCATCTGCTAACACACTAACTTAAATTTAATAATACAATGATTGCTCCTCCACTGATAGGATTATGGCAGCCATCCCCTCCAAAACTGCAACCCTTGAATTCTACAATCCTAACAACTAAACAAATTATCTCAACAATCCCAAAGCATTTTATTCCAAGAGTTTGTAAGGCAAATATTAAACTACTCTAGTTAAACATTGGGGATTTAATGATATTGGCTTAAGGATTGTTAGGAGAGATTCCGTATCAATGCAAGAGTTTTTTACAATCACTCCCACAGTATCAGATATTTGGGCATTACTCTTTATTAATAACCCCATTATCTATCCCAAATACGGGGCCAAGTTTTCCTTCGCACATTCCGATAATTATGCAAAACGATTCGGCTAATCTCTGAGCAATTGTATTAATGTTCGAATGTCTTCAGAATTTGTTATAATCTCACCCCTAGATAGAGAACGGAGAAGTTATTATTTTTTCATTCGTTAATTAAAAAAAGCCTCCCTATTTTTATCAATATATTACTATCCCAGGGACAACACTATAGCATGCATTTCATTAATAAAATATTCCCCACTCATCACCTTAAGAGCTCTTTCCAGATAGAAGATGTTTCTGGGTCAGAGGAAGAAGAAGATATTGAAAATGAAAATGAAATCGAAGATGTACCACGAGTCCACAAACTTAACTTCGGGTAATTGCGCAAAAAACCCCTCGCCAAAATGGGTCAAGCAGACTTCCTCTCACGATATGATGCTAACTTCGACGACGTATTTGGTGAAAACCCCAATCCCCTAATCCTTAAAAAACAAGATGAAGATTAGAGTGAAGCAAGCGGCAAACCGAAAAAGATGACCAAGAAAAAAGAAAAGAAACCAACTACCCCAAAAGAACCCAAAGAACCCAAATAACCCAAAGAATAGAAAGAAACTATTTAAAAATAAATTAAAGAACCAAATGAATTTAGAGAACCAAAATAACAAAAAGAACCAAGACCACCACGCATCAAGTTACCGAGGCAAAGGAAAAGAACACCCAAAAATCATCTATCAACAATCAAGGAATCTGAAGAAAAAGAAAGCATTCATAGTGCAAGAGAATCTGCTCAACCCAGCAAATTTAATCCAAATTCCATTGCCCTCCCTTAAACTGACATTCCAAAATCAGAAAAGAAGACCGAGAAACAGAAAGTGATGCTGTTCACATTTGGAGCCGATGAAGAGAGTGTCAATACTAAGAAAGAGAAACGAAATAGTGAATAAAGTTAGCGAAAATAAAGACCTCCTCGGAAAATAGAAAAAAGCCCGTCACCTACCAAAAGAGTCCAAATTTAGAGACCAAAAAGAAAAACATAATCAGTCGATCCTCTAGAAGTCTTAAACATAGACGAATTAACTCTAAATCCACACATTGCTCCATGCACTCCAAATTTATATTTAGACTATAAGCCTGTATATGATTGATTTATTAAATTTATGCAATCCCCAACGTCCTCAATCAATAGATTAAAGAATTCTCTCACTACATTCTATGTTAAGAGTACTGCCTCATCACCAGTTAAAGAAGATCAAAATATCATCAAGAGTGTCTTAAGAATGCAACAAAAAGAAATCGATAGATTAGAACATTAAAATAAGAATCTGCAACTGCTGACAGAACATCAATGTGGATTGCTGTATTAAGAGAGAACAATCAGGACTCGTTCAATGAGATAATCTATCATGGAATTACCACCTCCACGTGAGAATAAACAACAACGTAGATCCACTATTAAGACAGTCTTATAAGCCATGAAACCACCTATCCGAAGAAGTAGTGTGATCAATAAGATCAATATAATTAACAATGAATGCTTTAAACTAAATGCAGCACTCGAAGCTAAGGAAGAAGAAGCCAAACGCCTTTACAAGGAGGATAGCTCAATACAATTGATACGAGAAGTACTCAGGGATGAGGATTCATTTATAGACATCATTTCCACATATGCCCCACAATAAGTGTCAATAATCTATGATAAATTAAAGAAAGTCTTCTCAGAGCATCACTAAATGTTTGAACTATTGCTGAAGTTCAGGGATCTGATCGAAAATCAATTTAATCTGAATTAATTGAAATTATAGCAGGAAGCACTTAATCAATTAGCATTACAAAGTAAATAAGTTATGGAGTGCAAGAATGCTCAAATTATTATCCATGATTTTGAGAGAAAATCGTATATCTAACACGTTTATTAAAGTAAGGAGTTATTGCACTTAAAGAATGCTAAATATGATCAAAGATTTAAAGAAGATGATTTTAATTAAATGTTAGCTGCACCAATACTTGATAATTAAAGATGTCTAGGTGTAGTTGTATGTTAGGACAAATAATCATCATTCACTGAAGAGGATGAAATTCTTATCAAATATTTAGCAAAATAAGCTACTTAAATTATCACTCATTCTATGTCTATTGATAGAATGGAGATTTCATTACAGAAATTTAGGCATGCTCTTAAGAGTCTACTTGTATTAATATAATAAAACAATAAAACTGAATTCATCAAGATGGCTGAACTAAGATTATGTGAATTAATGAATAGTTAAAAATCAATAATTAGAATAACCAATGATATTAGTGGAATTATGGGATTAGCTATGTAGAGTAACTCAATCATTAGAGTTAATAATTCATATAATCATGAACTCTTCTAACCAGATATAGATATTAATACATAATTACCTATGTTAGCAGTACCAATAAAATACAATAATAAACCAATAGGATGTGCAGAATTCACATAAACATATAAATTATCATAAATGGATTAAGAAGTATTGGATTTATATGCATAAGTGTTAGGTGTGATATGTAATCATTTCATATATAACTAATTTTGAATCTCACTAAGATTAGGTAATTATGGTTTCTAATTTGTTGGTGCTTCTTTGATTTGTTTCAATTAATTTTGTAAATATTTAATTTCTGTTTACATATGCAATAATTCATCTGAATTATCCTGATCTCTCAATCTTTAATTCAATTCATTTGTTATTTCAAGTAATTTCTCTCTTTCTTCTCTCAATTTCAATATAATATCTTTTGAATTCTATAATTTTTATACATAACTAGCTTCTACATTATGTTCAGCATTTTTCAATTAATTCTCTAAACTAAGTATCTATTCCTTATATTTTATGATCTCTGATTACAATTATTAGATTCTCTCTTTTGCTTAATATAATTCTTGTTTATTGATATTCAACTCCTAAACTTTAAGTAATAATTAATCTTTAGTATTCTCCATTGTTTAATGCATATCTCTTACAAATTACTTTAATTCTGTATTTTCTTATTCCAAATTTTTAGAATGATTCCTTTTTGACTATTTATTCAACGATCCCTTATACATAAGACTAGAAACTGGTCCTTCATCACCACTAAATAATAACTTCTCTACTGATACTACTTCCTCTTCTTCATCTAAAAATTATTTTGGTTTATGCTATTGAACTTATTAAACTGGTTGTTATTATTTCTTTCCTGAAACCTTAACTTATTATTTGCTTTCCTTTCTTAAATTGACAACTTCTTCAACTAATACATTGTTTTCACTTCTTAATTCTTAAATTTTGGCAGCCATATTATCCAATAATTTATTTGATTCACTTATAGTTTATTTTAGTTGAGTGATTTCTTCCTATAATTTAGTAATTTAGAATTATTTATGCTCTAATTCATTCTTTTATTATTTTTTATCTTATTCATTGTTTTTGGCCATCTATTAAGTTCTTAATTCACTGTCCAATTACAATTTACTTAATTTACTCTCTACCTCCATCAATTTTTCTTTATAATTACTCTCCTGTATCGAAAGTTTCTCATTTTCTATACTAAGTTACTTTACCTCAAACTCTAATTTCTTAAGTTTATCCTCACTCTCCTTTTAATATTAGGATAATAATCGTTTACCATTCTCTTTCAATTACTTACACTTATTTTTCTTATTTTACTTCATTTCTAAAAACTTATACTCTAACTCTTGCTTCTCTTACTATAATTACAATACTCTTCCTTAGATGTGATGTAAATTAGCAGATTCTGACCCTTTATGATCTTCAAGATCTCTCTTAAATTAATCGATTATCTATTATTGTTATTGTATTTTCTATTTCAATAGTGCGATATCATTCTAATAGTTGATTATTTCATTGCTATGCTATTACTTTAAGAGATGAGTTTTCTATGCAAATTATGTTATTTCCTCTTAATATTCTGTATTCTTATCTGTTAATTGGTCAACGGTTGACTTTACTTTTAATAATTCTGTATTCTTCTCTTACAATTTACTTATCTAATCCCTTGCTAATTCGAGTTCGTTAGCTTAATTTTTGAAAAATTATTTATCATGTTTTAACAGTTCCAATTATTGTGTTACTTGTTTCAGTTTACCCTAATACTATAGTACCTCTTCCTCATGACTTCTTTTCAATTATCTTACTTATTAACCTAAGTCTTGATTTTTACCTTTTAAAATACTCTTCTAAGTTTCGAATTCATTTTCCTTTTAATTGAGTACACCTTATATGCGAAGTTACTCCTAAAGACGAGTCTCGCTTAACCTATTTAATTCAAGAAGCATCTTAGTCACTTAATCTAATTCTTATTCTCTATCTTCAATCACCTTTCGATTATGTTCATAAATATTGAATAGGGCTTCATAATCCTTACGATAGTCATTATTCTCCTACTCCTTTTACTATAGTTATTTTTCCAACTATTAGATTTTCTATCTCTGCAAATAATATAGTTTTTATTCTTAATCTTCTAAATTCATTATATTAATTTGACTTATATAAACTACTTTTTTAGATCTAAAGGTGAGATGCCTCTGAATGAGGTTGGAAACATCACATCCTTTATAATGAATTTTCTTATGAAAGTTAGGTGATGAGGATGTTAATTCAGAAAATTATTTCATTAATGTTCATTTTTTCAATTAGCAGTATGATAAATATTGAGCAATAGAAAACACAGTCTCCATAACTGATTTAAAAGAAGATAATCAAAGAAGTCATAACAAATATAAATTTTAGCATTTTTTGTTTAAGGAAAATATAATTATTTTCAATCCCAATTGTTTTGAAATATTAGGGCAATAAGATTACTTTTTGCAAAAATACGTCTCGAAATATTTTAAGGAGATCAAATGTTTAAATTCTGCAAAATAAATGGAAAAACATCATTTAAACATCTATCTCTCTAAGAAAAGAAGTTTTTATATCATTAATCTATTTAGGAATTATTTAAAATCAAATATTCATCACTAAATTAAATGGCCTTGTACATTAAATTCATGAATTCTTCATTCACTCGAATGCAAATAATGAGCATTAAATAAAAAAAAATAATCAATTTATTACTAATTATTACATACGCATTATTTCTTATTAATATGAAATATTCGCTAATATAAAAAAGGCATATAAAAAAGATATTTTAGTTCTTATTCCTTATATTAATTTAATTATGTAAGAATAAGAAGATATTGATCTGCTCTGCCCTAAACATGGTGAAAAAATTATATCAGTCTCGTTAACAGAGACAGGAGAAAATTAAATGTTCTGTTTTAAATGCTTAACTTAAAAACAGATTCCAATCCAACAATTGACTCAATAATTAACAGATTTAAGATAA